>JASEVX010000071.1:748815-892079 GCA_031761405.1 Serripes groenlandicus
GTCTGTCTGTCTGTCTGTCTGTCTGTCTGTCTGTCTGTCTGTCTGTCTGTCGTCTGTCTGTCTGTCTGTCTGTCTGTCCCCTGTCTGTCTGTCTGTCTGTCTGTCTCTCTCTCTCCTCTCTCTCCCTCTCTGTCTCTCCTCTCTCTCCTCCGTCTCTCTGTCTCTCTGTCTCTGTCTATGTGTGTGGTCTCTCTCCTCTCTGTCTCTCGCCTGTCCTCTGTCTCTCTCCTCTCTGTCTCTTTTGTGTCTGTGTGTCTCTCTCTTTCTCTCCTTCTCTCTCTCTCTTTCTCCTCTCTCTTTCTCTCCCCCTATCTCGCTCCTCCCTCTCTCTCTCCTCCCCTCTCTCTCTCTCTCTCTCTCTCTCTCTCTCCCCCTCTCTCTCTCTCTCTCTCTCTCTCTCTCTCTCTCTCTCTCTCTCCTGTCTGTGTTGTGTCTCTCCTCTCTCTCTGTCTCTCGCTCGCACTCTGTCTCCTCTCTCTCTCTGTCTCTCTTTTGTGTGTGTGTCTCTCTCTTTCTCTCCTTCTCTCTCTCTCTCTTTCTCTCTTCTCTCTCTCTCTTTCTCCTCCCCTCTCTCTCTCCCTCTCTTCCTCTCTCTCTCTCCCCCTCTCTCTCTCTCTCTCTCTCTCTCCCTCTCTCTCTCTCTCTCTCCTCTCTCTCTCTCTCTCTCTCTCTCTCCTCTCTCTCTCTCTCTCTCTCTCCTCTCTCTCTCTCTCTCTCTCTCTCTCTCTCTCTCTCTTCTCTCTCTCTCTTTATCCAATCTCTCTTCCCTCTCTCTCTAGACATTGTACATATATATCAAATTCGTATTTATTCGAAGACAGTCAGATACTTTTACAGTATAATTGTTTTACCCTACCCTTCTTGCCTCTACTAGACCGAACAGAAATATACGTTTCTACAATATAATTGCGCGTAAAAGAGAATTGCCCGTGAAAACTGTCATATTAAAATCGGTGGGATATCAGGAATGTCTCTGACATACATAGATTGCATAACACGAAAGGCAGACAATAAAACAAAGTTCCAATTGTTTATATAGACTCGTTTATTTTGTAGTCCATGTTTTATTGGAAACCATCACACTTCGGGTTAACTCACACTGGAACAAGAACCAGATGACTACGGGACTGTACCGTGAGTGATGTTAATCTACTGGTTTATTATTCTCTTTGGTCTTCTTTCTAGATTGTGTTATTTGAATGTAGTCTATACAAGTCCGGAATTCGATCGTGATACCAGTAATTGCAACACCTCCGGTTGTCGTGTGACTTGCATTATTTAAAGGATTCAAATTGTTCCTGCAAAGCCTTTAAAGGCGTATGCTACAGTTATTTATCCAAAAATGACCCAATCATAGAATTTCATTATTCTTTGTATTATGCTAGTACATACAATAACTAGTTGAAATAAGAAAAGAAAAAAATATGTTATGGATTTAAAAAAATAATATTGGCTTGTCAATGACATGACCAATTTCATCAAAGGCACAAATATAGGCATTTTGGCCGATAACCTAAAGCTCACAAAAAAAAAAAAATGAAAACTACAAATCATATTAAAGTTAATTTAGTAGTCGCCGGGCAGAAGCCCGCGACTTCTATTTTTAATAGGTTTTCAGAAATCACATGGGAGGGGGGATTATTATTAGAAAGAAACACATTTAGATGTCTTGAACATATTACAATTGTGTTTGTTTAAAAACACTAAGTAATGACACATCTAAAATGAAATAAATATTCCGATGTTTTAGGTATTTTCAGTTTCTTTATTTTGACTCGCATTTATGTTTTTTTTGTTTTATTTACGAAGACAAAACAGTCCCTATTAGCTAGACTGCTATACTTTATTTTACAATATATACTACATGTAATCAAAAGTCGATAACTACAAACCTTTACGTAGCAGTCTAATTTGTTTACTTACGCGCACCTGCGTGACTCGCGAATACCAACTGCGTAGATCAGTCTCCTTTGCAGAGAGCCGCTCTTTACACTCACTTACAAATAGTAAATTATAGGTGATTTAAAATGTTTATTTGGTTCGAAACAAATGAAAAAAAGAACAAACCGAGATAAAACTGGTTTTAATGGAAAAATGACTTTGAACGAACACTCTCTACCTATAAAGAGAGTTTCAAGAACGACACCTCTGCGAATAAGAAAGAATCGGGTCTTTCGTACAAAATTATTTCGTCCTTGACAATTTTAAATGTGTCATTTAATTCCCTAAAGGCATATTGCTTCCGATATTGTTATGCATCATTGACACAAGGGCGCTCATCATAATATAATTTTAAAACATGAGTAGTTTGTTGTTTTCATTATAAAAAAGGAAGGAAAGAATTAAAATAAATTAACATGTTGTAGGGCTAAGTTTATGTTCGAAATTAAGTTTAAATTATACAACAATTTCAATGAGATTTAACTATTTAGTTGATATTATATTTCGAAGGTGGTCTAATTTATAAATATTGTACTACATTTCAACATTTGTTAAAGTATGATATAATTAGGATGCTAAGCTAATATCATTTTGAGAAAAAGAGAAAACTCATGTCTTCAGCGATTTAACCCTTATCTCATTGTTTTAAAAGTAGATTGCTGCAAAGGTGTCCACTGTTGACTTTAAAAGAGGAAAGGTAAAATTACGTGCTATTGCATGCAAATCCTAAAGTGTCTGTTTTGTGGTTTTATTGAAAAATAATAACATTCAAATATTCTGACAAACATCTTGAAAAGTGTATGTGGAATTCACAAATCTTATAATTATTCCTTAATGAAAGCACTGTATACATACTAAGACTAATGATTGGCAAGATTACTCATTTCCATTACTGTTTATGATCAATAATTAGTTGGTTGTGTGTATGGTCAACCTAATTTGGAATGGAGATTGATCATAAACAATGAAAGGCTTCAATTATCATTCACTTCGTTGACAAAACAATGCAAGTTATGATACATTTTCACTTGACCCCACCCCTGATGTTCCAATATGCCCCTCAGTTGATAACTGTTTATTCAACTACTATAATGTTAGTGTTATGCATAACTGCACTATGGATATCCGGCGACATTGATGCGTTGCATCAACTTTCACTTGTAACTTTATATATAGAATTTAAATCAATATGAAAAGAGAATTTGTGAGAAAAATATGAACCATTTTTATCAGGGTTAGTATGTGTTTAAATATGATTTTAAAAGCATGCAGAATTGCAACATAAGCTTCTGAAATATATATATCTGAGATTTTATTTCAAATTTTGATTCGACTGTATAATAGACACATGTCTATACTTGTGACGTCTAGCTTAACTCTAATCCCACCGAATTACTGCAACTGGTAGCATCACCAGTGTGTTATTGTTAACCCTTTCCCACATACAGACGCTTTCTGATGACTCTGCAGCAGGCGACTTTTGAAAACCTTTTGGCGAACGAGGAAAGTGCCCATGTTGAGCAATATCTCCTTTTGCCAAAATAATTTCAACTTCATTCAATAATTGTTCTATTATTTATACAGAGTTGCCATATCATTTAGGACATTTTTTCATGGCCGTCTGCTGCAGATGTGTTGTACATGTTTATGGAAATGGGTTGATTTATTATTTAAACATATTTGGGGCCAGTGCATTGGGAATTGTATGAGTTGGCATTTCTGAACAAATTAAAGATTCGGACCGGCTTGTTCATCTATTCCGTCATATTATAGTTGACATAACGAGGGCTTGGCGTGAAACAGTTGTAACTAAAATTCGTATTTTTTTACCAAGGTTAAGCACCTTGCCATAAAGTGTTTTTAAGCGTTAAATCATATTTCTTTGTAAACAATGGAAATTTAGGCGCCATTGCTCGTTCTGAGCAATGGCCCCTAAAATTTGCATTGTTTACAAAGGAGTCAAAATTGCCCCTAAACCAGGATTTTCAAATTAGGTTTTTAGTTACAACCGTTTCACACCAAGCCCTCGAATTAAGTTGACAGAAGCTTCTAACACGCTTATGTAAGTGCTGGGGATAGGAACGAAAATCGATATAAGTACTCGGGTACTCGTATACTCTTCTGATCGAGTACTCGGGTACTCGTATACTCTTCCGATCGAGTACTCGGGTACTCGTATACTCTTCCGATCGAGTACTCGGGTACTCGTATACTCTTCCGATCGAGTACTCGGGTACTCGTATACTCTTCCGATCGAGTACTCGGGTACTCGTATACTCTTCCAATCGAGTACTCTGGTACTTGTATACTCTTCCGATCGAGTACTCGGGTACTCGCAAGAAATCAAAATGTGTTCATATGTTCATCAAAAAGTCTTGTCTCTCGTAACATTCTGGCCATCGTATAGTTTCTTAGAATGGTCTTTTAATAGTAGCAGTGTACGTTTGTATTGGCTTCTATATATAGTATTTGATATTTGAAGGAAACTAAGTGTTAAGTCGCAAAAATAAAGCAAAACAAACAGCTAGATGTAAACGAGTGGCAATGATAAACAACACTACGCTTAATAAGGGCATATTGATATCCCCTATGAACATAAGAAATATAGATCAACAATTAGAAGTGGTTTGTACTTTCGATTTATTAATTAACCTGTGTCCGTAATATTGACATAAGTTACTAAACATATACAGGAAGAAGGGCCACTTTCGTAAAAAAAACCACCTAGATCTCATAATTTCCTTATAATTATTGCGTTCCCATTTCATGCGAATATATAATAGTGATGGATGATAATTATATTGATTTGACGAAATACCATGTCAACATTGGATGTCTTGAAAAGACTATACGGATGTACAGACTGATCTGAAACTGGACTGGCTGATCCAAAAATCCAAAAATGTCAACGTTCACTTGGACGGGATCATGTATGTAGTATTCGCTACATATTGATTAGTGGTTGATCGTACGCCCCTCGGGGCGGGAGGTCACGGATTCGATCCAAAAATGGTAGTAACAGTTTTTCCTCAGGGGTGTTGGGTTTGCATTACGACTGAATCGCTAGTGTCAATACAAATGGACCAGTAGTACTGGTGACACCCAGAAAATGATTTGATATAACTGAACAATAGTGGAAATCGGCTTTAAACCCCAAACAAAATAATCATCTTGAACATATGAGCAGCGAACAATGATAAGACAACATGAATGTTCGGGCCAACATTGGTAGACTGCCCGTATCACGGCCCACGTAGTTCGAAGTAATGGGATAAGTATTGAGATTGTTTTGGCTTTCTTTCTGTTTTTGTTGGGACGGGGTACCATTCTGTTGGAGACGTTCTACGATATACGATTACATGATCCTTATGTGCTAAATGGACGTGTTCAGCTGTGTATTTGGAAGAGTTCATAGCCAATCGAAGGAATACCAAGATGTTGAGATGAGTTTTTGTATTACTCGATTATACTAGCATGATCTTGATATGTATATTATCGTGACGCATGGTTACCGGAAGTGATGTTTTTACACGAGACAACCTTGTTGAATTTACAATCGGAATTAGATAAATTTCGATATCTCCATTCGGCAGTCGTTCTTGATAATGTTTACTTATCCGAAGATGTCCGTGAGGGGACGCGCGCTAATGAATCGTGCTTATTCTGAACAATGCGGAACCGACCTCGGAGATTTGTCCTGGTGATATTCGTATTCATTGTTGATGATGTCAGAGTAATGGATGGAAACAAATGATATGTATAATCAACGAACGTGATAAGAATCTTTATTCTAACAGATAGGTAAAGTATCCAAGCAAGTCACGGGTAGCGGGATAAGTATTGAATATTGTTTTGGTTTTCTTTCTGTTGTTGTCGGGATTGGGTACCATTCTGTTGGAAACGTTCTGGGACGCCCATATGTACGATTACATGATTATTATATTAAGCCTTCATCGCTAAATTGACGTGTTTAGCTTTGTATTTGGAAGAGTTCATTGCCAATCGAATGGACGTCTCTATACTACAGGCACATGTGTTACACAATTAAGCCGTCTCGCGAGAAAGCTATTGTGGACTCTGCGTTAAGTATTGACCCGGAACAGCCTAAGCATGCCGCGAAGGCTAATCCGGGCAGACATCTGTGAATGTTCTGTTTCTGGAATAATCACTATACCTGTTTCCCTCTGAGACATAATGTGTCGGCCCGGATTATCCTACGCGGACTGCGCAGGCTGATAAGGGGAGATACATTACGCAGAGCCCATAATGTTGGTTTTCACGTCGAACGACTCATATACATGTATTCCATCGGTCCACAGGCGTCTGAAATTTCATCATTGACTCTTTTTGCATCAAATTCACTCAAGACTAATAGCATCTTTATATGGTTCATATATGATAATAAAAAAATAATAATAGTAATAATAATAATACTAATAATGATAATAATAATAATAATAAACTGTTTTCGATTGAGAACATTTGTAAAAAGGCCTTACAGGATCGTGTTTCTATAACTAGTATTATGCCATGGCTCATATACTATACTAATAAAGATAGAGTTTAGTTTGATAATATATGAACCATATAGAGAGACTATCTATAGTAACACGGTGTTGTGTGGGGCTTTCCCCATGTTTTCTCCAATAAAATCCCGGAGGCCCGAGATCGGTCAAAGGGTTAACAAACGCATCAATCATCTAAAGACTTACAACCATGGTCGGAAAGCAGACTCGTGTTATACGTTGTGTAGTTTCTTCATACAGTTGAAGTTTCCGTCAGAGTTCATGTAATGGAATTATAACCCATAACAGACGAGATATAATAGCACATAATTCCCATGTGTTCTAGACTTCGCCGCAAATGTTCACCATCACGTTATTTTATGTTTTGGATAACAACATGTGATTTCCCTGTAAAACACGAGGTCGTATTTTCGAAGCAACATCATTTCAGTCGTTTTTAGAACGTTCAATTGATGTTTTATTCATTCGAAATAAAATTATATTGCGTAATTGAAGAACATCGGAATTAATTATACATGATACCTTTGATAGCAACAACGAAATCATTTCATTATTTGAAGCGTTTAATTCAAAATTAAAATAAAAGTGGTTCACCATTACTAGATACATTTGTAGCGTTTATGCTTTTGGTCTCGTTATGGTTCAGAAACAATAAAATATACTTACTTTGTAAAAAAAATGTGTTCCCGGACTTGTTTGTGTCTAATAGACTCATGTTCTGTGTACTAATACGTGAAACCGTGTAGTGCTATGTATATGTAATTATATCAATAGATGGTGACTGCTTACGAAGCCAAATGTAAACTGCAAGTAAAAAAAAAATGTGCAGCACACCATGGCCATATTAGTATCGATTTTTAACGAATTAATTTTTCTCAAAAAATAATGCGGGTAACGCGTTCGTGTTGCTTCGCGGATTACACTGTTAAACTACACTTCCGCTTAGAATACACATTAGCTGCACCTAAATAGTCCTAGTATTTTTTCGATATTAAAATGACTTCTACGTGTTTTTTTCAATACAGTGAAGTCATATTTATACTATCGAATCAACATAGATAATCAATTCTCTAGAAAATATCAAATTAACAGTAAATGCATATATATTTCATTTGTCGGCAAGCGTATGAATTTTTAGTTATATGCCTATTCACTAGTGAGTGACGTAGTTAACGGAAGTCGAACCCATGCTGAAGAACCCGAATCAATACAGAGAATCCATTCTCAAGAGAATATCAAATTAATAATAAAGGTATATATTTCATGTGTCTGTAGGCATGTATGCATTTCGAGTTGTACGCCCATTGACTAGTGAGTGACGTAGTTTACAGGTGCCCATTATGTAACGCTAGCAAATCTGACCTTCGAACCAACGCTGTAGAGCAATGTATATCTGCAGAGCTCCAGGTAAGGTGCGTGATTACATTATCACGCATTGAAATGCAGCAAAAACGAATGAAAATATTTGCTGTTCGTCGTATCACGCATTTAAACCCGGAATAACGAATATAAAACATTTTCTGTACATCGTTTTAATCGCAAGACAAAATGAAAGTGACGCATTTCCAGAGAAATCCCGATCGTTAAATATAATCGCGGTCAAATAAATTACCCTAATGTATGTAATTCACGTTGGTAGTAATTTGACACTTCACCGGTATGTGCAGTTCTTACGGCACAACGAGTTCTCACGCTTCGGAATTGATACACAAATAATGTCTGTTCGCGTGCACAAGCAATTAAACCTGGGTCGTTATTAAAATATATCAAAATGGAAGAACTGCTGAGTTCTGCAATAGCAGAATACATTTTTAATCATTTAATCGATGACGTGGTAAATAAACAACAGCCAATTAAAAGAAAACATCATGAAAAAGTGTCCCCCAAATCAATCGATACGGGAGTTCCCGTGGTTGATTTTGACTGATGAAGTTATGTCTTTTGTCTTCTTCCCGAGTAATACACAATGTGTCCCTCAAATAATAAAGTTCATCAAGATTAAGTGATAAGTCTTGTTTGAATAGCATCTGCCATTTGTGAGAAAAGGCCTAGCATGCAAAACTTCAATCCAAAATTATAACTTCACTAAGGGCCATAATTTATAATACATTTAGTCAGGAGTTACCTTATCTGATTGTTTGATACATTTAAAGATTATATTGAATCGTTAAATCAATCTCTGAGTGGTTACTGAGATATGTACACGATCGTGTCATGCATGCAAAACTTTAACCACATTTTAAAAGTCAAACAAGGTCCATAATTGTACTTAATTCATATAAGAGTTATCTAACTTGACTGTCTGACACACCGGAAGACATGAATGAAGATTCAAGGCAATATCATTAGTGGTTACTGAGATATATCGATGAAAGTACCTTGCATGCAAAACTTTAACCATAATTTTCTAAGTAAAAAAAGGGCCAGAATTTGCATTATATGCTGGAAAGAGTTATCAAACTTGATTGTTTATATAGGTGTGATGGTAAGGAAGGGTTGTATAAAGTTTATATGCAATGCATAAAATATATACTAGGATATGGACTCTTAATGTTGTTGCACGCAAAACTTTAACCAGAATTTCTAAGTAAGAAAAGGGCCAGAATTTGCATTATATGTGGAAAGAGTTATCTAACTTGATTGTTTATATAGGTGTGATGGTTGGGAAGGGTTGTATAAAGTTTCAATGCAATGCTTCAAGTAATTACTAGGATATGGAATTTTAATGTCGTTGCACACAAAACTTTAACCAGAATAACTTAGTTATAAAAGGGCTATAACTCGCAGTAAATGCAGGATTATGTTATCTTACTTGATAATATACATATGTGTGATGGTTGGGAAGCGTTGTATAAAGTTTCAATGCAATGCATAAAGTAAATACAGAGATATGGACTCTTAATGTTGTTGCACCATAACTTTAACCAGAATTGATAAGTGCATAATTGTGTCAAAATATAATATAGAGTATTTGGGTCATTTGATGATGATGTCCAATAAGTCTGTGAAGTTTCAAAGCAATAGCATCTGTGGTTTATGAGAAAAAGCCTTGCATGCAAAACTTTAACCAAAGTTGCAACGCAAACGCCAACGCCGACGCTGACGCTCAAGTGACTGTAATAGCTCTCATATTCTTCGAATAGTCGAGCTAAAAAAACTACTAAGTTTTAAAGCAAGTTTAAAACAAACAAAAAACATGATCAAATGCAATTATTAATTACATTTTCAAAATAATTTGTTATCAGTACTTTCAGTACTTTGATTAAAGATGATTTCGACGGCTTGGCGTGAAACGGTTGTAACTAAAAACCTATTTTGAAAACCCTGGTTTAAGGGCAACTTTGACTCCTTTGTAAACAATGCAAATTTAGGAACGAGCAATGGCACTAAAATTTACATTGTTTACCAAGAAAAATGATTTTACGCTTATAAAGACTTTATGGCGAGGCGATTAACCTTGGTAAAATAATACCAATTTTAGTTACAACCGTTTCACGCCAAGCCCTCGATTTGCAAGCGGATGAAAATGTTCAATTCGTGTTTTTTGTATGACCACTATATATTTTAAAATCGTATTGTATACCCTCAATGCCAGATTAAATTATTTTGTAAGAATAGTTAATATATCGCCCTTGTGTTTTTCCTGTTTGCTATCGATGAACGAATACACAAAGATATATAAAACTACTACGATTGATACTCTGTTTGTTTGTTCGAATTATCTTTTACGCAGCTTTGGACAGAATTTCACTTATATTGGTTCTCTCTTCTAGAGACCCTTAAAGTCGGTCTTCGTTTCTGTCCGTTTGTTTGTTTGTTTGTGGCAAAACTATTCAACGTATTTCGACCAGACTTGGTAGGGATGAAGGGTCTAGGCTCTAGTTGTTCCTTTTGTAGTATGGTCGCCATAGAAATCACCGTTGCTATGGAAACGGGCGAAAACCACTCGGTGTGCGTTGTGTAGCCCATCAGTTGCTACATCGAATGATCGTCCCGATTTTTGATCCGTCTCTTCGTTTTCTTAATATTTGAGTTGCCGTAAGGGGTACCATTTCCGCGGAAAACACAGACACGTCAAAACTAAATATATCGACACAAAAATAAATGGTTTCCTATAACCCGATCGCTGATTGGCTAAAAATCCGGACACGACCAAATATCGACAAACCAGAGAGCACTTCACATAGCCATTACAACTTCCGTTTCCCGTACTTTTACACGAGGAGAAGAAATATTCAAGTGAATTTGACGCTGTTCTCGCGACAATTCGGTAGCTTGTTTCACTATTCGTGCTGTGTCGTGAGAGTAGAGACAAGAGAGAACCATCGTCGCAGTATGTTGTTATAGAAGTTCCCTGGGTAAATTACCAAAGGTAATCACATTAACCACTACAACACGGTTATAGTGAGTGTAACCTACAGTGTGTTCTGTGTTGACCTCAGTTGTTTAGCCCGCAGAGATAAATTCCATCGCTTTACATATTCTGGAATGAATTCGGATTCCAACTGACAATACTGTTACATTGGTGACTTGGTGACACAACCCATTATTATGCAGATCCGCTTTCAAAACAACATCCGTGATGTTTTAATTAGAATTACAAACTATTTCTATATTTGAATAATTACCATTCCCGGAAATGTGAATAAACAAATTTTCGGATCGTATTTCACATATCAATTTGCAATACCTGACAAAAACACACGTTTTTTTTTTATTATTTAAATGACGCCATGGTGAAACCACTCTACTGCTCATACCGATGACACAAATATACAAACGTGATACATTAACGCGGAGATAAGTGTGAAGAAAGTACAATGTTTTACACTATTAGGATCGAATAAGGAATAGCATTGAAAGTCTTCGTATGATTAAAATGATTATAGTTTACGTAGAATACGGTCGATTTCAATTAAACTGGGATATATATTGTTAACCCTTTCCCTCATAAAGACGCTTTATGACGCCTCTGCAGCAAACAGCTTTTTGAAAACATAGTGACAAAAGAAGAAATTGCTCAACACGAGCAATTTCTCCTTTTGCCACACATTTTTATTTTACTTTTAGTCATAGGTTATCCATTTAATTATAGAGATGTTCTATTCTTTGAGACAAATATGTTCAAAGTTGTCTGCTGCAGAAATGGTGTATGAGGGAAAGGGTTAAGTGCTATGCCATTGACCAACTCTTTCCAAATCAACCTCATGTAAAAACAAAATAAAATCTAACCGATGTTAAAGCTTTGTACACTTGCACATGCTCTGTCTCATTTTGCCTATGCATGCACATGTGTAGTTGGATTGATTAATTGATTGGGGTTTAACGCCGTTTTTAATTTCTCAGTTATATCACGGCGGCCAGTTCACCTACTCATCCATTTCCTGGTTTTCTTACACCAGTACTCCACACAACATTTCCCAAGCAACTGGCTGCTTTTCAACATAGACTTAGCCCATTAGTGGAAGACGAATGACGCATGTCGCATTGACTTTTGTCAATCCTCGGACAGAAAGTTGGCCGAGCCGGGATTCGAGCTCACAACCCCTGGATTGACAGCCCGCGTCGCTACCGACTGAGCTACCGGGGCTCGGCACGTGTGTAGTTGAACAGCCACTACTGCATTAAGAACCGTGTTAAATCTGCTGGTCCCCGATCCTACAGCCTTTTTGTGGTGACATACGTGTACAATTTACTCATTAATTTGATATCATTTTAACCATTTCCTACATACAACAAATCTGTTGCAGGAAACAATTAGGAAAATAGATGGACTATCTCTATCAGTTAAATCAATGTAGTTGAAAGATAGTGTGGCAAACGGAGAACATGCTCATAATGAACAATTGATTTTTATGGCACAGTGTTTAAAAAGTTGTTTGTTGTGTGTGATTAAATAGAAACTGCATGTTAGAAAGGGCTACTATAGGATTCAAGCCAGACAGTAAATAATCAATTTAAATGCAAAATAGTAACCAAATTAAAACGGGCCCATGCGTGTTTCTTTCCTCATTCAGTCTATTTATCTTTAAATTGAAAAACAATTTAAACACGAATTGACGCGTAATCTGAGAGATGTATCGCGTTACGCTGGCCGGAGGTCGTGTTTAACTGTTTCCCGCATACACCAAATCTAGTCAAAGCTATGGTAACTCTTTTACAAAGAAATAACAAGAATTTAGTAAAAAGGTAAATTACTCATTCTTTTGTGTCATGATGTTTTCAAAAGCCGCCTGCTGCAGAAGCGTCAAAAAGCGCTTGCATATTGGATTTTTCTTAACGAAGATATTGTGGCGAAAGGAAAACAAGGTCATTATGAGCAATTTCTGCTTTTGCCGCACTGTTGTCAAAAGTCGTCTGCTACATCGGCGTCAGGAATTGTCTGTTGGTCGACATGGGATAAATTCACAAGATAACATAGTGCTTTGATATATTGTCTATTGTATTGCTTTCATTGATATCAAGAGCAAACGTTTATTTGATAAGTGCTAGTTTTACAAAGGTAGAGCCCATCAGCTTCATTATGTGAGTTATGCTAACACATACACAACTATCGGAAAGATCGAGATGTACAGAAGCTATAGAACGTAACATTTTGATCTATTGCTTTACGGACATCCGATTATTGGCCATACTTCAAAGTAAAGCATACGATAAATCATGCAATGCCTTACATATGCCTTGTCTTAATTAGTTGTTGTTATGATATTGTATGCATTTATTATTGTTAAAATATACGGAAGTTTTAGAATATATGTCTGTGTAACAAGGATCGAAACGAATAGTAAGATCATGTATCCTGCTTTCTATAGATAATCATACAATATTCTTATTATATTTCTATTACAATAGACGTGTGTCTCGTCTCAAATTACAAAAGGGAGACCGACATAAGAAGGGAAGATCAACGGGGTTCTGTTGGTTTATCAGAACAAAACATGATACAACCTTTATTATCTCAATCCAAGAATATGGTACACCTGAAAAACAATACACAGTAAACATGAGTGAGAGAGAGAGAGAGAGAGAGAGAGAGAGAGAGAGAGAGAGAGAGAGAGAGAGAGAGAGAGAGACAGACATACAGACGGACAGACAGAGAGACAGAGAGACAGAGAGACAGAGACAGAGACAAACAGAGACAGACAGAGACAGAGACAGAGAGAGAGACACACACATAGAGATATAGAGAGACAGTGAGAGACATATAAAGAGAGAGAGAGAGAGAGAGAGAGACAGACAGACAGACAGAGAGAGAGACATAGAGAGACAGAGAGACAGAGAGAGACACATATAGACACAGACAGACAGAGACAAAAACAGAGAGAGAGACATAGAGACAGGGAGACAGAGGGAGAGAGAGAGAGAGATATACAGAGAGAGAGAGAGACAGAGACAGACAGAGACAGAGACAAAAACAGAGAGAGAGACAGAGAGACAGGGAGACAGAGGGAGAGAGAGATACAGAGAGAGAGAGAGACAGAGAGAGACAGAGACAGAGAGAGAGACAGAGAGAGACAGAGACAGAGAGAGATTGTTGTTGCTATAAAAAATGAACTTAAATTCCACTTGGTGGACTTTACACGCATATTTAAATACAGCACTCACGCGAATAACAACTGCCCAACAATATACAAAAACGTTTTAACGTGCAATTTGTTATCTGATTTCTAATATTGTAAAAACAATCGACGGGCATTTTCCAATTTAAATGCAAATTACTCTCAAATTCCAGTTTGAATTAAATGGTTTATTTCGTGCCGTTTTTGCTTAAAGCATTTGATTGAAAGAGCGTACTTATCAAAAAACTTACATATTATTCACGGAGCTAGATTTTGCTGAGAATATGTAAACATCAAGTTCGTTCCTTACATAACATTGTTGGTGCAATTTATAAAACAACCTCCCTTATAGGAAATCATTGCCTCTTGATAATAGGAATGTAGAGTGTATTTTATTTTGTGATACTAAGTCAGCGAGTGTATCAACATGTAATGTTTAGGAGTGTATTTTGTTTTGTGATACTAAGTCAGCGAATACATCAACATGTAATGTCCCGGAGTGTATTTTATTTTGTGATACTAAGTCAGCTAGTATATCAACATGTAACGTCCAGAAGTGTATTTTATTTTGTGATACTAAGTCAGCGAATATATCCACATGTAATGTCTAGGAGAGTATTTTATTTTGTGATACTATGTTAGTGAATACATCAACATGTAATGTTTATGAGTGTATTTTATTGTGTGATACTGAGTCAGCGATGTCCTTGGGTGTATTTTATTTTGTGTGAAGTTAGCGCGTAGATCGTAGATCGTAGCTCAACCAAAAAATGTAGTTGGCTGACATGGGTCGTAGATCGTAGCTCAACCACTTAGAAAACATTGCACATTGGTTGATCTAGGTCGTAGATCGTAGCTCAACCACATACAAACATTGCGAATTAGCTGACATGTGTCGTAGATCGTAGCTCAAACCCTAGAAAAACATTGCTAATTGGCTGACCTGGGTCGTAGATTGTAGCTCAACCACTAGAAAAACATTGCGAATTGGCTGATCTGGGTCGTAGATCGTAGCTCAACTAATGAAAAAACATTGCAAATTGGCTGACCTGGGTCGTAGATCGTAGCTCAACCACTTGAAAAAACATTGCGAATTGGCTGACCTGGGTCGTAGATTGTAGCTCAACCACCAGAAAAAACATTGCGAATTGGCTGACCTGAGTGATTGAGCTACGATCTACGACCCAGATCAGCCAATTCGTAATGTTTTTAAAGTGGTTGAGCTACGATCTACGACCCAGGTCAGCCAATTCGCAATGTTTTTCTAGTGGTTGAGCTTCGATCTACGACCCAGATCAGCCAATTCGCAATGTTTGTCAAATGGTTGAGCTATGATTTTACGACCCAGCTCAACGAATACGCAATGTTTTTTAAAGTGGCTGAGTTACGATCTACGACCCAGGTCAGCCAATTCGAAATGTTTTTCTAGTGGTTGGGCTTCGATCTACGACCCAGATCAACCAATTCGCAATGAATTTTAAGTGGTTGAGCTACGATCTACGACCCAGATCAACCAATTCGCAATGATTTTCATGTGGTTGAGCTACGATCTACGACCCAAATCAACCAATTCGCAATGATTTTCAAGTGGTTGAGCTACGATCTATGACCCAGGTCAGCCAATTCAGAATGTTTATAAAGTGGTTGAGCTACGATCTACGACCCAGATCAGCCAATTCGCAATGTTTTCCAAGTGGTTGAGCTACGATCTATGACCCAGGTCAGCCAATTCAGAATGTTTTTAAAGTGGTTGAGCTACGATCTACGACCCAGCTCAACCAATTCGCGATGTTTTTTAAGTGGTTGAGCTACGATCTACGACCCAGGTCAGCCAATTCAGAATGTTTTTAAAGTGGTTGAGCTTCGATCTACGACCCAGATCAGCCAATTCGCAATGTTTGTCAAATGGTTGAGCTATGATTTTACGACCCAGCTCAACGAATACGCAATGTTTTTAAAGTGGCTGAGTTACGATCTACGACCCAGGTCAGCCAATTCGAAATGTTTTTCTAGTGGTTGGGCTTCGATCTACGACCCAGATCAACCAATTCGCAATGAATTTTAAGTGGTTGAGCTACGATCTACGACCCAGATCAACCAATTAGCAATGATTTTCATGTGGTTGAGCTACGATCTACGACCCAGGTCAGCCAATTCGCAATGGTTTTTAAGTGATTGATATACGATCTACGACCCATGTCAGCCAATTCAGAATGTTTTTAAAGTGGTTGAGCTACGATCTACGACCCAGCTCAACCAATTCGCAATGTTTTTGAAGTGGTTGAGCTACGATCTACGACCCAGGTCAGCCGATTCGCAATGTTTTTTAAGTGGTTGAGCTACGATCTACGACCCAGCTCAACCAATTCGCAATGTTTTTTAAGTGGTTGAGCTACGATCTACGACCCAGGTCAGCCAATTCGCAATGTTTTTTAAGTGGTTGAGCTACGATCTACGACCCAGGTCAGCCAATTACATTTTTTGGTTGAGCTACGATATACGATCTACGCGCTAACTTCACACACCTTCAACGTCAACGATGTGCAATTTTCCGTTACAAGTTTTTCACAGTAATTAGGAAATTAATTTTCACGAGAAATATTGTACCGGCTGTCTGGATAATTACCGAAGCAGAAAGGATTAAAGCAACAATGCTTTGCAAAAACTAAAATTGTCATTCTAACTCAAACAAGGCCCTTACCTCTGCAAGCTACATGCAACGGCATATTTCGCCATCAGTTGGTGGCCTATGCATACAGTTTGAACCCATATCAAGTCCCTCAAAACGTGGGGCCTGATCTAAGAACCAAACTGTTTGATACTCATATTCTGATCTATCTCTGCACATCTCGTCAATTTTATCATAGAAGGTTCCAAGAACTTCTATAAAGAAATTTACATTTGGATTATTTTATCATGGACGAACATACAAAAAAAAATCCCAACACGTGTTTTAATTACGTAAAGGTTTGTTTTCGCAAAACACAGCTCGTCCATAGACAGTTTACCCCTAACTCTTCATAATCTTTCATCTGCTATCATCGGCAATGAGTGTGCTTAGAATTATAGAATAGCAAGCGAGCATCACCGACCAAGATTAGACTTAACGAATATACAGTCGACTCTTGATCTAGAGGATTTGCAAATAATGTTAGCAGGACAAGTAAATGAGGTTTAAAGTCACAAAAAGCGGAATAAATGTCACGGTAGCTGTTTTATTGCAGATAAACATTTTGTGGTAACCCTTTTATTTCAATGCAAAGTGCTCCTACACGACTAAGTCAATATAAGCCTGTGTTTTACAATTTAAATAAACCGATAAAGTTATGAATTTGGTAATAAACAGTTATTCAGTTTATAAAGTTCCAAAGATGATTGCATGACTGATAGGCGAAAAGGTCGAATCCCATTCAGATTCCATCAGCGCAGCATGAAATGGAGAGTTGCTGGTCGCAACATTCCGAAGGCTGGTATTCGTGTGAAATATCCAATTCGTAAACATGTCTCTGGGTTTCTACAGCCAGGGGCGTAGCTTGGCAATGATCAATGTGTAGGCCGTCTCGTGAGAAAATCAACATTGTGGAATCTGCGTAAAGTATCGACCCGGACAACCCGGACCAGCCTAAGCATGTAAAATCTCATACTCATGAATGATTTATGAGGTGAAATGCAGCCGCTTGATTGCCGCATGACACAAACCTCATGCGATACGAAAATTACTGTGTAGTTACGGAGGAAATCGTGGTGCATGCTTTACGAAGTTTCGTTAGCCAATTTGCTCAGGGTATCATATATTTTACGAATAGCCTTGGTACCGAGGATGATCCTGGGTTGATACTCCAGTGCTAGTGTTCCAGCTATCCAGACACCTGTGAATCACTCACACCCCGGAGTGCCAAGAAGGGAAGTCACTTCAAGTCACTGCTACAATGTTTAAGGTATTCGATAGTATTTCCTCACTCGAGTTGGACACTCTACAACTACACCATCGACTATAAAACAATCACACCGGTAATAAACTTTGACTTTGGACTTTATTTTATCTTAAATAATTGCGTTTGTCAAACTTCATGTATCACAGCGTTATATGTAAAACTGACATCTATAAGTGTATCCTCACACATATCACTCACATATACCTGGGTTAACCATTTTCCACATATATACGCTTTTTAGCTCTGCAGCAGGCGACTTCTGAAAAAATGGTGTTAAAGGGAGCAATTTCGTCTTTTCTATCACTGTTTTAAATTGCATGCATTATTTTTACTTCTACTTAGAAATATTTTCATAGTGTTTTCCATGTCGTCTGTTTCGAACTTTTTCTGCATGTCGAAAATGGTAAAATTATCCCATTACCGATTTATTCCTGGAAACGATAAAGTATTAATTTGATTGGTGCAAGTTTGAATACAAAAACGCAATGCACACATCGCCGAGTTGCGTGCATACAATGTCATTAGTACCTCTTGTTCTTGGTCTCTCCCTGAATTGGAAGTACTTGAAACAAAATAACGGAGACTATTTGCACGTACAACAAAACAAAAGAGTACGGGGTAATGCATGTTTTGATATAAATGTTACCACATAGCGTTGGTACTTTAAAAAAGATGTAGAATTCAATAATGATTGTTGCTACGTACAAATGACCGCCAACACACAGTTTGGTGTATGGGCAAGCTCTTTTTGTTCGACACAAAATGCTGGCGGGAGGTTGGTTGTCTACTTGAACGTAAGCTGACAGGACTAGATAAGAGGGAGTGAGCAGGTCTTTTCCCCACAATAGTTTTTAATTACTCAACCAAATCCTATGTTTTGAGTACCCACAACATAGGGTTGGGATGTCAAATACGGATTTTAGAAAATGAAATATGCCCCTTATCTAGAGCTCTGGGTCACTAAGCTTGTATCAAAAAACGCGATACAAGTGAATAGCTGTTCATTATAGTCGTGATGAATGTCAAGTTACAAAACCATCGATTGATATCAAGGCTTCCTAATTGGAAATTAATGTTTGTGACAAATTAAGTGGAAATAGAAAGAGACAGGTGAATGTGGGACGTCTGGAATCAAATTGATACAAGGAGACCATTGGACAGGAGAACTAGATTACGACGTAATTTAATATACATGTTTAGATGAGGAGGAGGAGTAGACTGGTCATTGCCACACACGATGTCAAATAATTCGAGGGCATTGTTACAAGGAGACAAGTTGACGGGATAACTAGACTACGGCGTGATTTAATCTTACATAGATACACAGGCTTAAATGAGGAGGATGAGGAGCAGACTGCTCATTACCACGCAATATGTAAAAGTATTCTCCATAGCGTAGCTGTTCAACGGCTTTGTTACAAGAAGATCAGTTGACAGGAGGGCTAAACTACTGCGTGATTTAATACTACATAGATACACAGGCTTATATTATGACGAGCAAACTTGGTCATTGCCACGTAAGATGTCAAAGTTAACCCTATAGTATGGTTGTTCAATGGCATTGCTCACAGGAGACCAGTGGACAGAAGAACTAGACTACGGCTTAGGTGATGTGGAGTAAACTGGTCATTGCCACGCAAGATGTCAAAGTTAACCGTATTGTTTGACTGTTTAATGGCATTGCTCAAAGGAGACTAGTTGACAGGAAAACTAAACTACGACGTGATTTGATGCTACATAGGTACACAGACTTAGACGACAAGGATATTGTTATAAGATAACTATTTACAGGATAACTACATGATTTAATTGCACATAGAAACATAGGCGTTTATGGGGAAGAATATGTAGGAATTTGGCCCAGTAAACATGTACCTTTTTTTAAAGTATACCATGTATTGTGTGTGCTCAAACAAAACGTTTTTATGTTAGTACACACTGTGTTATTTATCAATACTTTGGGAATACACTCAGTTCTTATTGATTGGGCTCAACGGCATTTTCAATAATTTGCCAGTCATTTCACGGCGGCCAGTTCACTGACCCATGTCTTTCATGGCTTTCACACAAAAGTAGTCCACGTAAAATACTTTCCAAGCAACTGGCTGTTTCTATACACAGCTGTGTGACCATTGTTTAAAGACAAATGACGCTTGCACATTGTTGTTGTTTTGTCAAATGGTTGGAAATATCATTGACCGCTCTGTTTTTCGGACTCACGACCCTGTATTGCTGTATTGTGGGTCCGTTTCGTTACCGGGGCTCGGCCAACCTTTACAGAACAGCAATCAAGGGCTCGTGCACTTTCTTTATTGTCACAATGTTTTCAAAGGTCGTCTGCAGAAGCGGCGTAAGAAAGCGCCTTTATCTGGGAAAAGGGTTATTTTTCTATGCGAATCCGATTTATGTTTTATATCCAAACAGACTTATGACAAATATGTATGTCTAACCTCCGTTATAAGGTCTCTAACCCGTTATTACAATAGACACATTGTCCCTGGAGGTTACCATACAATGACAGAATACATCTTATAACGTCTTTAACTTTAATGGTTCACAGAGTTATTTTCTTTTTTCGATTATTTAACATGTTCATTCGGTCCCAAAGGATTCCTTTCTCCAGACTACTATTGTTTCGGTCCTTTAACCCCCCTATCCGTTCATGGATTGAACTCCATGACCCAATAGACGTTGGAAACGGGTTTGAACACATTCCCAGACGCTTTCAGACGCCACTGCAGCAGAAGCCTATTCAGCATACTTTGGCAAAGGGAGAAATAGCCCAAAACGATAACATTTTCCTTTTACCACAATGTTCTATACTTAATTCATAAATTATACATTTATAAAGATTTTCTGTGTATTTTATAGATATTTTTAGTTAACCCTTTCCAATGTACATGCACTAGAAATCTGCAGCAAATTGAAAAACCGCTTGGTGTATATATGTATATGAAATATCTATATTAATATAATTAAAAGTAACATTATTAAACGATTTATAAACATTGTTGCAAAATGAGAAGTTGTTCAATATAACCAATTTCTCATTTTGCCACATTCCTTTCTTTCAAAAACTGTCTGCTTGAGTTAAATAAAAAAAAAAGTCTTCAGAAGGAAAAGGTTTAGTCATGCTGTTATATTTTCCTTTGAATACATATATCGAAATCTAAAAACGAACAAACTAAAATCATCAAAGCAAATATATATGCAAAACCATAAGAAGACAAGCGGTAACTCTTACAAGCGATATTCCATTTCAAGTTCAGAAATCCAGCCACAAGTATTTGGAACAATTATATGACGAGCCACCTGTTGGACATGGCTGAGCATTGGTTTGTTATAGTTTTCAAGATTGATTGATAGTATAATGTTTTACGCCGTTTACAAAATAATCAGTTATATCACGGCCTTGCCCAGGTAAGTTACCAGTTCTTCTAGTCCATTTATCCTGACACCAGCCCTTCGGTCGTAATACTAACCGCTTACCGCTGAGCTCCAAGGAGGGCAGCCATTACTACCATTTTTAAAGTATTTGGTATGACCCGGTCGGTGACAGAACCTGCGAACCCCCACACCGAGGCTGACTCTCTACCACACCGAGGCTGACTCTCTACCACACCGAGGCTGACTCTCTACCACTACACCATCGAGTTTTCAATAGCGAAACTTAAATGATAAAGATAGAAATGTTTGAGGAACTATTTATAGTATGGGAGAAGATTAGTTTGAGGAACTATTTGTAGTATGGGAGAAGATTAGTTTGAGGAACTATCTGTAGTATGGGAGAAGATTAGTTTGAGGAACTATCTGTAGTATGGGAGAAGATTAGTTTGAGGAACTATCTATAGTATGGGAGAAGCTTAGTTTGGGAAACTATCTGTAGTATGGGAGAAGATTAGTTTGAGGAACTATCTATAGTATAGGAGAAGATTAGTTTTGGGAACTATCTGTAGTATGGGAGAAGATTAGTTTGAGGAACTATCTGTATTATGGAAGAAGATTAGTTTGAGGAACTATCTGTAGTATGGGAGAAGATTAGTTTGAGGAACTATCTATAGTATGGGAGAAGATTAGTTTGAGGAACTATCTGTAGTATGGGAGTAGATTAGTTTGAGGAACTATCTGTAGTATGGGAGTAGATTAGTTTGAGGAACTATCTGTAGTATAGGAGAAGATTAGTTTGAGGAACTATCTATAGTATGGGATAAGATTAGTTTGAGGAACTATTTATAGTATGGGAGAAGATTAGTTTGAGGAACTATTTATAGTATGGGAGAAGATTAGTTTGAGGAACTATTTATAGTATGGGAGAAGATTAGTTTGAGGAACTATCTATAGTATGGGAGAAGATTAGTTTGAGGAACAATTTATAGTATGGGAGAAGATTAGTTTGAGGAACTATCTGTAGTATGGGAGTAGATTAGTTTGAGGAACTATTTATAGTATGAGAGAAGATTATTTTGAGGAACTGTCTATAGTATGGGAGAACATTAGTTTGAGGAATTATCTGTAGTATGGGAGAAGATTAGTTTGAGGAACTATCTATAGTATGGGAGGAGATTAGTTTGAGGAACTATTTATAGTATAGGAGAAGATTAGTTTGAGGAACTATTTATAGTATGGGAGTAGATTAGTTTGAGGAACTATTTATAGTATGGGAGAAGATTAGTTTGAGGAACTATTTGTAGTATGGGAGAAGATTAGTTTGAGGAACTATTTATAGTATGGGAGAAGATTAGTTTGAGGAACTATTTATAGCATGGGAGTAGATTAGTTTGAGGAACTATTTATAGTATGGGAGTAGATTAGTTTGAGGAACTATTTGTAGTATGGGAGTAGATTAGTTTGAGGAACTATCTGTAGTATGGGAGAAGATTAGTTTGAGGAACTATCTATAGTATGGGATAAGATTAGTTTGAGGAACTATTTATAGTATGGGAGAAGATTATTTTGAGGAACTATTTGTAGTATGGGAGTAGATTAGTTTGAGGAACTATCTGTAGTATGGGAGAAGATTAGTTTGAGGAACTATTTATAATATGGGAGAAGATTAGTTTGAGGAACTATTTATTGTATAGGATAAGATTAATTTGAGGAACTATTTATGGTATGGGAGAAGATAGTTTGAGGAACTATTTATAGTATGAGAGAAGATTATTTTGAGGAACTGTCTATAGTATGGGAGAACATTAGTTTGAGGAAGTATTTATAGTATGGGAGAAAATTAGTTTGAGGAACTATCTATAGTATGGGAGAAAATTAGTTTGAGGAACTATTTGTAGTATGGGAGAAGATTAGTTTCAAAAGATTGGTGTCAAGATGTTTCTATACCAAAAGGAGATGTGCATATCCTAAAAGTATTACAATTACATGTTACCTTACATAGTTATGGCCCTTTTACTTATTATTGATTGATTGGGGTTTAACGCCGTTTTTAACAATTTCTCAGTTATATCACGGCGGCCAGTTCACCTGCATTTCCTGGTTTTCTCACACCAGTACTCCACACAACAATCTTCCCAAGCAACTGGCTGCTTTTACACATAGACTTAGCCCATTGGTGGAAGACGAATGACGCATGTCTCATTGACTTTGGTCAATCGTCGGAAAGAAAGTTGGCCGAGCCGGGATTTGAACTCACAACCCCTGGATTGACAGCCCGCGTCGCTACCGACTGAGCTACCTGGGCTCGGCTTTTATACTTATTAAGTTATTTTGTAGGTCAAGGTGCTGTTTTTTGGGTATCTATCATCTTCAGTGATAGTTCTAGGTCTTCCTATTTATAGTACGCGCATCTAAAAGAAAGCTACACACTGCATTAAAGATACTGACTGAGAAACAGCTTAAATATGAATTCCAATCTAACGAGGAATCTTTCCCCTGAATGTCATCATGTTTAACAAGGAACACAAGTTTAGCTTCTATTCCGTGGATTGTTTGATCGATTGACGAGAATATGTAACGACGGAGCAGACATGAATATAACCCATATCCTAGGTTAACTATCAAAGACAACAAGTCTATACAGAAAATGTTTATATATACAACAAGACAATATGTCCCTCCTCTGTATACAATAAACCTTGTTCTGTCAGTCATTGTGTCCCGCAGATTTTCAACGGCCTGGTCATGCAAAAGACTCCTAATGGTGGTATTTGATTCCCTTCTTGGCGTTCATGACTAACTCGCTCAAGTCAGGACAAGAATAATTTTGATGCAAAGCATCAAAGACGCCGCGCATGATTTTGAAGCATGACTTAAAGGAAGCAGATGCGGTTCAGTACATTAAAGTAACCTGTGCAAGCAGACAGGATGTAAATATTTCGAACAAGAAGGCCAAATGTCCCTGTATTTTAAACAAGAAGGCCAAGATGTGCCTATATTGATCACCTGGCTACCATAGCCTATATAAAAAGGTTACCAAGAGCAGAAAATGTCAATATTGACGTAGGGATTAAACGTTTTATATGCTACGATCTATGTGATATTCAACATGTGAAGTTTTTTCGTGAAATGACAAGTTAAGTCCTGAAACCATTTGGTTTACGGTTTGCTTAACATTCACTGCAACTATAATGTGTCATACAAGCTGAGGTTTCTCAAGTTTTTTTTTACAAATAAACTGTTTTAAGTCTTCTAACTAGATCCATTAGATAAAAGAAAAACATAGGTGCTTAAATAATAACATATATTAAGGTTTATTGCCTCTAGTTATAAGATTAGTGTGACACAATCTTTGGAATGAGAGGGGGAAGTCTATTCTCCTTCCAGTTTAGCAGAAGTATGATAGCAAAAACGGGAGTATATAAACAAAAAAACGAAGTAATTAAAAATGATCAAGATTGAGCATTATGAAAGTTCACATGTATAGTCAACATATAGCAAGACTTATTAAGTCCGTTTTGTTTTTTTGTAATGTCACTTCAATCGTTTTGAACATGCCTGTAGAAAACTGAAAAATAAACAAAATAAAATGGTCAAGTCAGTCAGTTCCCCAAGAGCAAAGAGCGAAAACCAGTTGGTACGAATCGTTCATCTCGAACGAAACATGAAAAACCGGGTACGAATCCAATGAATTTTAGAAATCGGATGAAATCTTGAAAACACCGAAGTTTTCATAACGGAAGGAAGCATAGATAACTTAATTACTTACTCTTTGGGAACCTATGACACCTTGTCGTCTATTAAATAAGAATGGCCAAAATCGCCAAGCGATGACATGCTGCATTTACAAATGTTAGAACGGGTCACGTTAAGGCCATGCCTTTTGCATACTTGGGTTAACGTTGTTTTTTCAGTTTCTAGAATTATACTGTAATATGTGGTAATTAAATGAATCATCATTGATTTTTTAAGGATTACCCATTTATTTAAAAATCCCAATATTGTAAATAGGCAAAAACATCGCCAGAAACTTTTGTTCTGATCTTTGATAAATGGTAAAGCAAACAATAAAAAAAGCGTAGCCTAGGAAGTTAGGGGAAAGTTATTAAATATCCATTACATGTGTCTAAAGTCTTGTAATAACGGTAGGACATACGTATTTTGTATCTTGCTGTTTCTTAAATCATTTAATACAATTTATTTAATCATAAAGTTTTTTTTTTTTTTTTTCAAACATATAACAGAGTTTTTCTTAACAAAAATAATGTTGGTTGCTCCCTTTTCGCTTACGCCACCCCATGGTACAAAATTAAAACCTATCCCCTACTGTCGCCGCGCTTCCACGCGGAGTCAATTAATGGACCAGAAGTACTAACAATTAACCCAGAAAACATCTTGGTATAACTGTAAAATGGTTGATATTTGCGTAACGTCCCATACCGAAAAACAAACCTGCAGATATTTCATCCACATGAAACATAATTTGATCCTACTTATCATTGGGATATTTCCCTGTTTGATTAACCTTTGGTCAGCCATTTTCTAGATTAATTACCAATTGTCAACCTCAAACATGGTATGTAAATACTTTGTAATATTCTACAGTTGTACAGTGCACAAGAAATGTTATTCTAGCAAGCATATCTTTTTAGAAATGTATGTTTGATTGTTCTGTACAGTCATTTTCTCACGTATTATTAAACTTTCGCAGGCGTCATCACGTGTTTTTCGTGTGAGGCTCTTGTAAATGCCTGACACATCGTTTGATACTAGAAAAGGTACCTGTCAGAACTATCCATAGTTCAGTGCAGGTTGCTTTAAACCTTTATCACATACAACAATCAATCATGTATATTTGAATATATGAGCCGTCCCTCGAGAAAACCAACATTGTGGTATCGACCCGGATCAGCCTAAGCATGCCACGCAGGTTAACCCGGACTAACATTTTTCGACTCCTGTGGATTTTCTGTTTCAGAAATCATTACTATAAACCTCTAGCCCCCCCACATATTTAGACGGAATGTGTCGGGCCTGATCAGTCTGCGCGAACTGCGCAGGTTGGTCCGGGTCGATACATTACGCAGTGGCCATACTGTTGGTTTTCTCGTGGAACGGCTCATATTGTGGCAATTGGCACCTGTTGTAGATGCAGGTGAACAATTCAAAATAATTATGTAATTCATAACGAGTATGGTAATACATTTACATGAGAAAGTTGACATCTTTTATTATTGTTATTTATATATTATTATACCTCAATTTCATTGTCCATATAAAACTTCCATTGACAAAATGTTGCTACTTTTACTGTCAAGACAAATGTACCACGTGACCATGAGACAGTTTTTGTACTGTCTCACGGCGGTATGCAAATCTTTTACTGTCTCACGTCTGTATGCAAATTTGTTTACTGGCAGGTAGGATGTTAATGAAACTCATTAAAACTAGACATGTAGAGCGCTCTATGTTGTACTTTTGTGCTATGAAACATTTTACAGATCATAAGATAATTATAATTTTATTATTTATATTTTATTATTTATTATTTTATTATTTTTTGGTATAATAAAATAAATAATAAATTGCTTTGAATTGGACAGTAATATTGTCATCCTTCGGAGAAATACTGTCACCCTCACCTGCGGCTCGGGTGACCGTATTCTCCTTAGGCTGACAATATTACTGTCCAATTCAAAGCAATGTGTTAATTATATAATGTTAAAGGTGCTGAACTGCAGCAGTAGATAGTATAGTCAAAGTTTTAAAACTGTTCAATAGTTGTCTTGAAATATTAGAACCATAATTCAGGAATAAAATTAGAGTAATAATTTCACTTTCCCGTATAATAACATCTAAAAATTGATCGTTTATGCTTCATTTTTACAGGGTAGACATACCTAGTAATCCAAATTGTGTACACTTTCGTGACGTTCAATCGACTGTTTTTTCAACATTTACTGCCAAAATAGTTTTGAACTATTTAGTTCGTACTTTGTTGTCACAATTAGCAATATCTGCAGAAGTTTCAATAATTTTGATCTGCATCTGGAGTTCAGATCTTTAATACAGATTACGTAGTCAATTATGATAACAGGCAGGAATACCAAACAGTTGTATCATTTGACAACGAACATCTCATTTAACGTGAAGAGTTCTTATTTTTAACAAACTTTAATTCTCATAGGGCTTCAAAACGAATTTTTATGACTCATACGTCAACCTTATTATACAAAATATGAAACACATTCTGTAAATTAAAGACATAACCTAACATTTCCCCTGTGGAAGAAGAACGTGTACATGTAACAGTACAATACTAATATTCGTTTGAAGTTGCTTTAGACAAGAATAGTGGTCCATACTTGTAAAAGTGACGTATGTCATTAGTTATAGGAAACAATTCCCATAGGAATTGCCGTTCGCGGGAGCAAACGGCATACCACCATTTAAAAAGCATGTCATACCACATTACAGAATAATACTTCTTCAACATCGTATCAATACTTTTAGACAAAACACATTAACCCCTTCCTACACTATACAACTATTAAACAGACGACTTTGAAAATATCTTGGCAACATTTTGGAAATTATCTGTAAATGAATGCACATTTATTTTAAAGAGTTGGCAAAATGTGATTTTTTTTTCCTATTGACACAATAATTTCAAATTCAGGCCGCTGCGTAAGAGGCGTCTAAACACATGCGTATATATTTGGAAAAGACTTAACCCTTTCCCTCACATAGACGCTTTCTGACGCCTCTGCTGCAGCAGACGGCTTTTTGAAAACATAGTGACAAAAGCAGAAACTGCTCAAAACGAGCAATTTCTCCTTTTGCCACAATGTTTTCCACTTTTAGTCATGGGTTATCCATTCAATTATAGAGATTTTCTATTTTTTGACAAAATATGTTCGAAGTCGTCTGCTACAGAATTGTCGTATATGTATTATATACGGAATATTACGTTGCGGGAGCGATAAAAGGGTTTGTATTGCACTACAAGTAGCGTGGAAAAATCGATATTTTACGAGACCGAAGGTCGAGTAAGATATGGATTTTCCCACGCTACGAGTCGTGCAATTCGAACACATTTATCGCTCCCGCAACGTAATATTCCTTTTATTATATACCTACAATCTATGAGCAGCGACAATTTATTGACCGTAAAATTAAGATTATGAAGGGCGGATGAATATCGCTTCAATGATTACGTCACACCTTATAATGCATTCCAATACGTATGCCCCGCCCAATATCATCATCAAACCGTCACGTCACTGTGTGACGTCACAATCTTGTATTAACACCGCATATAAATACGGAATTTTAATCTGTTGTGGTGTATTTGCGCATGTCAATCTGCGTGTATTTCCACCGGAAAATAAACAGGCATATAATAATGTTTTTTATCACATGACAATGCTTGTATCCCATGTAATATACCCATTACGTGTTTCTTTTTATTATATGCCTGTTTTTTTTCCGGTGGAAATACACACAGATTGACATGCGCAAATACACCACGACAGATTAAAATTCCGTATCCGTTTCCAACAACATTTCAATATTATTCCTTTGTAAGTTACTACTAGTCCATTAACCGGACACCAACGAGTCAGACGTAATAATTAACCCCCACAATCTGGAAGGCAAAGGAAATCAATTTCTTACTACCACTTTTAATGATGTCCGTGAAGTTGGCAGCCTGACAGCCTTGCACGCTGCTAGACTGCCAGGCCGCCAGACTGCTGACTTCACTCTGCCAGACTGCTAACTTCACGCTGCCAGACTGCCAGACTGCCAGACTGCTAACATCACGGACATCTTCAAGCCGTATGGTTGAACAGATATATGCGAAAAAGAAGAAGACTATACTTAAAACCGAATCCAATTGAAACATCAACTTCGGAAGAGGGGTTATAGCGGACACCATATAGAAAACCAACTTCAAAGGGTTGATAAACTCGACAGAGAGAAATTATTACGACGAGAGCGTAAAGATAAAAGCAATGATCGAGTTCCCTTGGTGTTCACTTTCTCTAAAATGTTACCAGATGTTAGGAGTAATTTTAAAAAGCATGAGAATGTATTGTTATCGGTCCGAGCAGATGTAGCATATTTAAACCTCCGTTACTCGCCTTTAGGAGAGACACCAACATTAGTGATATATTGTTCATGGTTTAACTAATAAAGCACTTTGTACTCCCAAAACGTCTGTACGTGTACCATCTGCCAGTGTCTCCATAAAGACGATGTTCTTGATACAAGAGAACAAATATCGTATAAGGCTGTTAGCAATGTCGATTGTTCAGAGGGTAATTTCGTGTATGGATTCCTCTGTAGGCGATGTAATAATACGGTATATGTTGGTGAAACGGAAAGATCGGTAAAAGAACTGATCACAGAACATAAGAGAGATGTTCGCTTGGAGGCAGACAAACCTATCATGACATACAGAGGAAGACGTAGGTGTAGCAGTTCTTCAACGGTTACACGGTGAAGGTAAACAATACAGACTGTTGGTGGAGGAATCGTGGATACAGAAGTTAGATACTAAATTGCCACAAGGTTGTAATATTAAATCAAATTAATAGTGATATGTAATAATAAAGTTATTATTATAATAATAAAATAATAATAGTAATAATAATAACAATGATAATAATAATAATAATAATAATAATAATAATAATAATAATGATAATAATAACGATAATAATTGTTTATATAAATACTGATGATAATAAAAACAATATACGATTACATTATTCAACTTTCAAATTTACTTTATGGCCGGTTTTGTACCAACTGTCTGAGACGGTGGTTTCAACTCAGTATCAAACGATAGGTGAGGAGATGTTACAACTGTCCGAAGTAGTGGCTTATTTCCCTCTCAACATCATTTAGGCAAACCCTATTTTTAATCCCATTTAATGACAAGACGAATTTTGATGCTAAGCATCAAAGACGCCGCGCATGATTTTAAAGCATGACTTAAAGGGAAGCAGATGCAGTTCAATACATTTAAATAACCTCTGCAAACGGACAGGACGTACATATTTTGAACAAGAAGGCCAAATGTACCTTTATCTTAAACAAGAAGGCCAAGATGTTCCTTTATTGCTCACCTGGATACCATAGTCTATAATAAAATGTTATCAAGAGCAAAAAGGGTCCATTTTGACGTAGGGATTATACACTTTATATGCTAGGATCTATGTGATATTCAGCATGTAAAGTTTAGTCTTCAAACCATTTGGTTTATCGTTTGCTTAACATTGACTGCAACAATAAAGTGTCATACAAGCTGAAGCTTCTTAATTTTAAATCTGCTCTTACTAGATCAATTAGATAAATAAAAAACATAGATACAGAAATATTAACAGATATTAACTTAAGTGTTAATGCCTCTAGTTATAAGTTAAGTGTGACACAATCTTTGGAAGGAGAGAGGGAAGTCTATTCTCCTTCCAGTTGAGCAGAAGTATGATAACAAAAGACGAGAGTATATAAACAATAAATACAAATAATTCTAACGAGTTTAAAGATATTTAATATCAAAATTAAGCATTTATGAAATTAAAAGAAAAAGTTCTCTTGTATAGTCAACATATAGCAAGAATACAATGGTCTGAATGAACAACTGTATGGGGAGGAACGTTTTATAAGTTTAGTAATACAACAGAAATAAGTAGGAAAAAACATCACCCGAATCTTTTTTCTGAGCTTTGATGAATCGAGTCGTCAGAGCAGTAAACCAAACAATTTAAAAAGCGTGGCCTAGTGAACTCCGTAAACCAACTCATAAAAAAAGCTTCGCCTAGTTAGTTGGGGAACAGTTATTAAAAACCAATTTAAATGTGTCTAAAGTTTTGTAATAACGGTAAACGATGTACATATTTTGTATCTTGATGTGTCTTAAATCAGTTAATACAATTTAGTCAATCATAAAGGCTGTTTTTTCAAACATATTACAGAGTTTTTCTTTACAATAATATTTGTTGGTTGCTCCCTTTTCGATTACGTCACCCCATGGTACAAAATTAAACCTATCCCATACTGACGCCGTGCTTCCACGCGGCGTCAATAATAATACTAACGATAATAATAATGACAATAATAGTAATTAGGATAATGATAATAATAACAACTAGAACTATCACTGAAGATGATAAATACCCCCTAAACAGCACCTTGACCTACACCATGACTTAATTAGTAAAAGGGCCATAACTCTGTAAAATATAATGCAATTGTAACCCCTTTAGGATATGCACACCTCCTCTTGGTATAGAAAAACAATCGTAGTAGTAATATATTGAATCAAATGATAATAAATGTGATATTGATACTAATACTAATAATGGTAGTGATAGTATAAATAACGATATTAATATTGGTGAGGTAACAATATTGGTGATGATAATGGTGATATGAAAGTGTTAATAATAAAGATGATGATAATGATATTGATTAGAGTGATTGTGACAATGATGATGATAATAAAAGTAATAAACTGATAATAATAAAGACGACAATGATATATCGTTGTTGTTATTGTTATAAGTAATTTTAATAATATTAGGTAGTATTAATTGCGTGTTTTTGTACACACTTCTGCCAGATATCTTCAATTCTTTTCATATGCTGGATGACTCATCCTACGAGAGGGTCCTAAGTGATGAAAAAACGCGCGTATACTCATAGGAAGGGAAGATATATTTGTCCATAGAGTGTCGCATTTCAGCAGATGGAAAAGTACGAGAATTGTATGGCGCCGCGACGGAACTGACGTCATATTGTCCTGACGACGTCTCCTCATCACAACTTGATCTCTTCGAAACAAAGATGGACTGCACATAAATTTCTGTTGTATTTATTTAGTCTTGATAAAGACCATGAAAATTCGATTATTAAAGAATTTTAATCATATAAAGTGTTCAACAGAACATGTTTATGTTTAAATGTACGCTCAATTTAATTTTCCAAGTGTTCATTAAAAGGGCTATTCGTCTACTCTTAACGACTCACAACGCCCGAAAATGTCGCTTTTTGAATTCACGCGTGTGAAAATAGATATCTTACTCCGATATTATAAGTTATTGGGTTTGTTACTGACCCACTACGGACATATACGGGGTCTGTAGGATTAATAGGGGGCGAGGCGATAGCCGAGTCCCCCTATTCATCCAACAGACCCCCTATATGTCCGTAGTGGGTCAGTAACAAACCCAATAATGTATTTATATCGTCGACCACTTTAAACTGAACTATACTGTAACTTGCTGATATGTGTTGGTAGCATAATATGACGTCATGAGTAAAAGATCTATCAATATTGATTAAAGAATTGGAATAGATATATTATTTTAAAAAATACACCGGTTCAACATGAACACATTTATATCAATTCATTTCATTTCTTTCTGGGTAACTGGTAACATTTGAGAGCCACTTTACGAAAACCAACCTTTGAACTGACGTATTTGCTTTACTCACCGCCTATGGCATTTACTCACCCCCTATAGAAATATAGGGGGTCTGCACGTGACACGCTTTAACCAATGAAATTGCTAGAATGTCGTGGGAGGCGAAATAAAATAAACTATCCTCTATTTCCCAATGGAATATATATTTGTTTAACAAACCGGAATCTGGGATATATTATAAAATAGATCTAAAAATTAAGCGTGCATAAGAAAAGGCTTCAATACAATTTTTTTCAGCTGGGAATGAAGTCCGTTTCAGTTTGTTTCTATTGTTTCTATACTTCATTTTTGTATTGGCTAAATTCTTAACAATCGCAAAAAAAAAAAAAAAAATACATATTTGGAAACATCTGAATAAACAGAGTGAATAAATTAAAAGAAGTAAATACTTTGTCAAATCATATAAAAATATGTTACTACATAATTACCTAGGTTTACATATATTATATTTACTGGACGTTACTCAGATCAAATAATTTGTTAGATTGTATATGTATTGTGGGCTTATATTACGAATAAGTATATTGTATTGTATTGTATTGTATACGTGGATACTATCTACTTCCTCTACTAGCCGGGTAGCTCAATTGGTAGCGTATCTGACTCGTGATCAGGAGGTCACGGGTTCGATACCCGGTTGCGGCGCGTTCTTTCGGGCGATGTTTTCCATTGCCTCTCACCTCTGATTTATGTGAGAAAGTAGTCAGTGGCTTCGAAAGAATGTTGTGTAAGTACTGGTGTGGGAAAGCCAGGAAAACATGGGTAGGTGCACTGACCGCCGTGATATGACCAAAGCTGTTAAAAGCGGCGTTAAACTCCAAACAAACAAACAAACAAACAAACATTTACAACAATGAAATTACAAGCACGAGATCAAGTGTAAATGCTATAAAATGCAGTGGGTTTTCTTCAGCGTAGAATGTTCTATAAAACGGTTTCATTAACTCTTATCATACCATTATTATATTGACATCCTGAAACCGTTACCCTCAATCTTGAAGTTTAATATACTCATTTAGTTTTGAATAATTTGATGCTAAGAATGAATCAATGTCTAATGAACACTTTAGACCCGTATTATACAGTAGTAATGCGATGATTTATCCTGGTCTGCATCAATTACAGTTGTTGTTTGCAATCACATACTATAAAACATATATGATAGATACGTACATGTGTTGTTTGCAATCATATACTATAGAACATTTATGATAGATACGTACATGTGTTGTTTGCAATCATATACTATAGAACATATATGATAGATACGTACATGTGTTGTTTGCAATCATATACTATTGAACATATATGATATATACGCACATGTGTTGTTTGCAATCATATACTATAGAACATATATGATAGATACGTACATGTGTTGTTTGCAATCATATATTATAGAACATATATGATAGATACGTACATGTGTTGTTTGCAATCATATACTATAGAACATATATGATAGATACGTACATGTGTTGTTTGCAATCACATACTATAGAACATATATGTTAGATACGCACATGTGTTGTTTGCTATCACATACTATAGAACATATATGATAGATACGTACATGTGTTGTTTAAAATCACATACTATAGAACATATACGCGCATATGTTGTTTGAAATCATATACTATATAACATATATGATAGATACGCACATGTGTTGTTTGAAATCACATACTATAAAACATGTATGATAGATACGCGCATGTGTTGTTTGCAATCATATACTATAGAGCATATATGTAAGATACGCGTATGTGTTGTTTGCAATCAAATAATATATAACATATATGATAGATACGCACATGTGTTGTTTGCAATCATATACTATAGAACATATATGTTAGATACGCACATGTGTTGTTTGAAATCATATACTATAAAACATATATGTTAGATTCGCCCACGTGTTGTTTGCAATTTATATACTATAGAACATATATGATAGTTACGCATTTGTGTTGTTTGAAATCATATACTTTAGAAAAAAAGTCAGATACGCACATGTGTTGTTTGCAATCATATACTATAGAACATATATGATAGATACGTACATGTGTTGTTTGCAATCATATACTATAGAACATATATGATAGATACGCACATGTGTTGTTTGCAATCATATACTATAGAACATATATGTTAGATACGCACATGTGTTGTTTGAAATCATATACTATAAAACATATATGTTAGATACGCACATGTGTTGTTTGCAATCACATACTATAGAACATATATGATAGATACGAACATGTGTTGTTTGAAATCACATACTATAGAACATATATGTTAGATACGCGCATATGTTGTTTGAAATCATATACTATATAACATATATGATAGATACGCACATGTGTTGTTTGAAATCACATACTATAAAACATGTATGACAGATACGCGCATGTGTTGTTTGCAATCATATACTATAGAGCATATATGTAAGATACGCGTATGTGTTGTTTGCAATCAAATACTATATAACATATATGATAGATACGCACATGTGTTGTTTGCAATCATATACTATAGAACATATATGCTAGATACGCACATGTGTTGTTTGAAATCATATACTATAAAACATATATGTTAGATTCGCCCACGCGTTGTTTGCAATTTATATACTATAGAACATATATGATTGATACGTACATGTGTTGTTTGCAGTCATATACTATAGAACATTATGATAGATACGCACATGTGTTGTTTGAAATCACATAATATAGAACATATATGATAGATACGCGCATGTGTTGCATGCGATCATATAATATAGAACATATATGTAAGATACGCGTATGTGTTGTTTGAAATCATATACTATAAAACATATATGTTAGATTCGCGCATGTGTTTTCAATCATATACTATAGAACATATACATTAAGAACATCATGAAATTGACAATCTGAGCGGAACGTGATTGGATCGTGAGCGTGATTGGAACGAAGTTGGAACGCTTTATGAGCGGAACGGAATTTTGCGCTCTGAACGAAACAATCATAATGAATGCAAAAATCCAATCATTCGCTCGTTGAACGGTTGCAACAACTATCCGATAATTATTTTACGAAATTATTTTATTAACCCTTTACTGGATAGCCCAACTGCCCATTTACCTATATTATCTCCATATATAGGCATCTATTTGATAAACCAATAGTCAATAAACTACTGATAAAAGCCTGTACACTATTTCCATACAGGGTATTGGGAAAATCATAAGAATTTGACACCTGTCCTAATTAAACCCAACTATCTGTATAAAATATTGTAACTACCTTTTATATGTCAGTATAAACATTGTGGGAAATTAAATTACCTTTACATTGGTGTAAAATACACTATTTCAGCATGAAAAGAACTGAAGCAAAACAGGAGACGAAAGCAGGGCAATTTTATTTTTTATTTTTTCTTGAAAATGATGAATGTATTTTGCTCATGTCTACCTTTTCAAATATTGTTATTGCGGAAAAAAAACAAGTGAAATTACTCCAGAATATAACAACAGCAATTTCAAGTTTAATTTTTTAAAACCAGATACTCCGTAAAGGAAATATGTCTTAATTTCTACGAAGTTTTCAAAAGTCAACTCTGTGACATACAGGAGTAAAATTAGTAAAACTTAATGGAGAAATCACCCATCTTCCTGTCATGATTCAAAGTCGATTTCACGAGAATAAATGTTAAAACATCCCATATAAATATTTTGAATGTCTAATGTCCTTACGTTTTCATTTCTAACTATTTCCTTTTTGAAGAAATAGATCGGCAATAGAAAATTGTTAACCCCAAAAAAGTCGAATGTAAACACATGTTTGCGTATTTTCCCGTATTCACAAAGGACAATTTAGTTCTTTGTTTACTTACCCTTGGTTGTTAAAACTCATTATTCCACGCTCCTATAGAGAAAAGATTGTTGTCGGAAGAAGAACAATCATCGGAAACAACTTCCAGATCAGAAATATCTGATTGAATGTCAGACGGGGTAAAGCCAAAAAAATAAAAATACAGCTTCAGTTTTGCGGAAGTGTCATAACTGCACCCGTAAATGACCCATTTTATTGCCCTTCTGATTTACTAGATCAATCAATCAAAGACCCGCCGGTATTGTGTAGATGAAAACAATAACCACTTATGTCAGCTGTTCATCCCTTTCCCCATTACAACAAATCACAGCAAACGATTGTGAAAATGTCGAGACAAAAATAAAGAAAATCTATAAAAAAGGAAAGTATAATTACTGAATTAATTCAAATCATTGTGGCAAAAGTTATCTATTAAATTTAATGCATTTCGGCTTTCTCCTTTTGCTGCAATGTTTACTCGTCAGCTTTAGTTGCGTCAATATGAATCTACATCTGTGAAAGAGGTATTTCCCAGTAGCTTACTTGATTGTCAAAACTGGTATACACCGGAAATGTGATCGGTCAAACAAAGAACCGACTTTGCACGTGTGAGTAAACCCTTTCCTCTTTCAATAATTATGCCGACGAAATTAAAAACATCTTGACAAAAAATTCAAACTATTTAACCCTTTCTCACGTATAGACAATTTCTACAGCAGAAGAATAGATTTATACAGGGTTGCTTCATTGTGTTTGCATGGGATCATAACATTGTGAGCAATTTTTTCTCGTTTTAAATGTCATCTGCTCCAGATTTATTTAATATGAAGAAAGGGAGAAATGAAGCCCTGTTGTCAAGGTCATGTTTACTGCATGCGTCAGTAATTTTCCATTTGATCTGGGTTGCACGTGGTTTACACATAATAATACCGTGTCAAATGAAAACCCGCCTTCCGATAGTTGGGAATATTCAGATCAATATGCTCTTCTGTTAAGACTGATTAGGATCATCACTGTTCGTAAATCGTCTCATAACAATTATCGAAGTCTTTTGAACGCCGGCATTACAATTAAATAAATTGATACCAGCTGTTATAAGATTTGAAACAAAACTGATTGCCTATTTTTATGTGGTGCGACTCAATCTGTATATGGTGCATAATGGTAATTTTAGAAAACCCTTGTGAAATAATTAAAATTTACAATTACAAATGGAAACGGATATTATCATATGGATATTTTTCATAGGAACAAGGTATTTTCAAGCTTATCATTTCCCGACGCATTTCATTCAAACTGGGTACTGAATTTTTAAACACTATACATGTTTGAGCGCTTTTTAATTAACTTTATATAGTAACACTATGATTTAAAGTATGAGATCCCTTTGTAAATAAACAAATTGTATTGTGATACACTTTTGGAGGACCTATTCACACGATAAATATACTTTTGAAGCATTCAAACTCCAAAGGTGTCGAAAAGCGTTCACATTGAAATCGATTAGAATCGATTAGGGTCGTCGAAAACCGTTTATATTGAAATCGATTAGGGTTTTCGAAAATCGTTTATATTGAGATCGTGTATGAAAGCGTTTATATCCGGTGAAGGGTTAAAAGTCATATTTGTATACTAAACTTTTATTTTATAAGACACTCAAGTATCCGATTGAATTAGAATGTAACAAATATTATTAATATGATCATTTTCGTAATACGATTTGTTGTTGATATTTAGGTTTAAGTAAAAAAAAATATAAACGAAACGAAATTAATTTAAGCCAATCAAATCGTTGAACGGATTTTGATCGAAAAAAAGCGTTCCGAGTGAGCGTTAAAAAGCGCTCAATCTGAACGGAACGGAAAAAAGCAATCACAATGTTATGAATGAGTGAACGCTTTGAGAGCGGATTGGAACGTGAGCGGAGCGGAACGGAACGGAACGGAGCGGAGCGTGAACGGTTAATTTGTCAATTTCAAGATGTTCTTAACTGTATGATAGATACACACATGTGTTGTTTGAAATTGCTTCAAGTAGGGCATGGTTAACCAATTGCTGTAAAGCTTACGTATCGAGACAATACAACACTTGTTCTTCCTATTCGAAATATCATTTCTGTTGCAATACTATAAATCCCTCTTAAGAGAAAACCGTGCAGTTTGATCTTGTTCTAAAGTGTTCACAACATGCATTTTTATTTTCAATAAATTATACTTGAAGAATATGTATGATATTAGTCAGATGGGAGATAACAGAAGACAACAGATATGTGATTGCAATGGGCGAAAGGTTTGATTCAGAGACCTCTAAAATCCGTGACAGAATGAAGAATCGAAATGCTCACGATTATCATTTGTCATGAAGTGACAATTTAATTTATCGTTTAACTTCCCCTACGTTTTGATAAATGGTATCAATGTATGTAGATAAAGTTATATATGTCTAAGATTTATCTAAGACCGGGGAAGAAATGGTGCCGTTAATCTAAACCTTATCCCCATATCAAACCCTACCAGCGATCGTCCTCTTTTGCTTTAAAACCATATCCAGACTATTTTCAGACGATAATGTGGTATATCGCACTATTATATCGGCAACGATATCATTCCTTCTCGAAAGATGCAGCACCCTAAAAGTTCACTAACAATATACAAATACAGTCAAACTGTAAAGACCACCAAGGTTTGTGAACAATCTTGTCTATGTTCACAAGTGGTATTTAGTTAAATTGCAGGGTCATCTATACAGAACATGAGTATTCGGGAAACAAAAGGAATGGTCGCTAAATACAGAGAATTGTTATTCCAAGGTGGTTTTTAGCACAGGTTCGACTGTATATATACTCTTTAAAGCTCCACAACAATGACTCAGAGTTATGCAACAATTACCTGAATGTTCACTTGACAAAGACACTTTCATATATGTAAAGTTTAAACTTATTTATTTTACATCGTTTGCGAAACAAACTTTAAGCTTATATTAATCACGCTCGATGTCTGCTTCCTCGATACTTAACCAGTACTCGTGCCGTTTGTGTGGAAAAATCCCAAAGGCAGAACCCGCTCATCACGGGATTCGAACCCGGGACATTTGGAACAAGAGGCCGACGCTCCACCTCTGTACCATATGTCTTCATATATGTAGCATATTCATGTATACTTGATCATTGAGAAGGGGAACAGTGCTACATATTTCTTTCATTTGAGAAATGAGGTCAGCCATGAGAATAGTCAGACTTCACTGGTGCGTCCAAACACTGTGTACTGCTCCATCTTTACACAAACTACATGGCAAGAAAGATGAAAGTTGTCCAAACATGGACGGCGAGATTACTCACCTATAGGCGTCACAGCACAAGTAGCTCCACATCTATGATGGAACGCTTGCTACGGAAAGATCTAGAAACCAGAAGTGTAAAGAGCCACTCACTATGTTCTTAAAACTGATCGACGACAATGTAGAAATGTTAGCGAAACAGTACCTAACCCAAGGGGCGTATAAGATTATCTAACGCATCGAGTGCTCGGCGACTGATAGTCAAAAACTGTAATTTAATTGGCTGTTTCGGCTTGCACTTTCCGCAGTGCTAGGTGTGTTATGCCAATTTGAATACTTCCCGATATCAAGTCGAACCAGGCCCTGACATAAGCACACTGCCTCATAATAAGATCACAAAACAATAAATATATATTTTCTAGAGCAAGTATCACATGGAATCAGCTACCAGCAACGAAAGCCGGTGCCCCTGTCCTAGAATTGTTCGAATCATAAATGGAACATTATTAGATCGCCCGCCTATTACAGAGTCTGTACAGAAATAGGCCAGCGTAACTTGAGAGGCATTGTAAAAGGGAGGTTGTGAGTGAAATATATAGTGTTTCTACCTTTTTACTATCTGTTCTAATATTTATTTCTTGGTCAAAACCGCTTTTCTCATAATAGTGAAATGAGACAATATAGATGTAGATGATAACATTAACTATTTCAGCGTTAATGGCAATATCGATGTTTTCGCAAACAATACAGAGATGTCTCACCTGAAATCTACATTATTTGAATGTTAGTTATCGAAATATTCCAAAACTCTTATTACATGATAAATAGACACGCCCGATCTTGAATATGGAAGATTCTTCTTTAAACAATTCGACGCCGAAAGAGTTAAGGTTGTATTAAAATTTATCACATGAATCCTCTCTGGGAGTGTCAACAAAAACCATACGACACTACTAGTTTGGTTTCCAGTCCTACGCTTAAGTCTTTGTTACAAAGCGGAAACCAAACAATAACATGAAGTCTGTTCAGCGGTTTGACGTCATTACGTAGTCACTACGGTAAATTCCATGTAGAAATATGATAAACGTTAAGTACATTTTTCGAAAAATGTCTCATAAATAACTTTATGTGATACAAAGAATATCCCATTCGTGTTTATTTAATATCACTTTTAATACACTCGTTAACTAAGCTGAATATGACGTTCGCCAAGGCTCTCGGCATAACATTTTAGTAAACTCGTTTAATAAAAGTGATAATAAATACACACTCATGAAATATCCTCTATCTATTAAACACATGTATCACTCGGGCGTGAGCTAGGTCGAGCACTTTTCTAAAACTCACCGATAAAGTAACAACCAATATACTTGAAGGACAATACAACTTGATAAACAGAATACAGTATTTATACAATAATATTTCAAGGCGAAAATGTACATATAAGATGGAATGTTATCGATGGATTCCATACAATAAGTCGCTCAGTTCGTTATGTACGTTGAAAGCCTTGTAGGTAAACAGTGGTTACACTAGTTCGTCGACCTCTATGTTACCTTGATATAAATACTTCTCATATTATAACGATTTAACCGTTCTTCGCTTAATATAATGGAATCAATATTAAAAACTGGTATGCTTATATGGGAATATAAAGTGTTCACGGACTGAAGTAGACAATCGACAAAGCAATATGCAAAATATTATAATAAACCAATTGCATCATGAAGATACTCGTAGGTAAGCAATGCTTTCAAGTACATAATACATTATCTCATAAGGATAGATATAAAATATTTATTTCGTAATTTAGGCCACCGGCCCATTATACAACACAATGTATAAGTACATACAACAGGGAGTGATGAAATACATTATAACACTGACATTTGAAGCTGAAAAAAATAATTAAGGTATTGAAAGAGTCTCACTTCTTAGTTTGAATGCGCTCTGAATGAATTTTGCAGTATTGTATACTTCAGACTGGATATTTGTATTTAATATTTGGCAAGAGTCTTGTTGTTTATCCAGGATTCGATAAAATAAATGTCTCTTAAATCGTCATATGTAGGACATTCGTAAAAGAAGTGAAACTCATCTTCAATAATGTACATATTTTTTATCAAGACATAAAGGGCAAAAACTGTCATTAATGATAAAACAATAACCGACTTTCCCGAATTGTAGTAGACGAAGTTCAAGACAAAGTTCAAGCACGATACATTGGTCAAACCAAAGGAACCTTTCGATAAAACCGAAGCCACTGAATATACAAAAGTATTACTCAGATCCGAACCACGTCAATATCAATACACATCGCTAAACCAAGCTTGCTGTACGCCACTATCTGTTGCGGCTCCTTTTCAATAACTACAACTTTGTTTACAGATATGTTCTCTATATTTGCCCAGATGCTACATATGTGGTGTATGTTCGAAAGGGTAAGAAAGCGCTTTATTTTGAAAGACAATATTTTCCCACAACTGTGTTGCTGGTCATTTATTAGCTACAATTTTTATCGAAATCAGATTACAGGAATAGTTTTAATTTCGCCAATGTGTGTCAATTAAAACCGGTGAAACAACCCTGAAAATGTATCAAGGAAATATACCACCAGACAACATGCTCCCTCGGGAAACACATTTAATGTCAGAGTAGTTTGTATTTACCCGATGTCTGACCGTAAATCTATTGTAGATTTTGTACTATTTGTGTTTTTGGTAGACCACCGTCTGAAAAAAAATCAAGATCAAAGAATATATTTAGTTATTATAATAACATCATACAACTTTTCCCTCGTGATTATAAGACATGGAATAATTCGTTGTCTTGACATTGCGTCTCGTATATGAAACACAATGCTGCGAAACAATTCACTATTGACATTTATTATATACCCGCCATTGCAAAAGGGTAAATATGACGTTTCAGAATAATTCAGATCAAAATAAACCTACGCATCATCCAAAGGCTGTCCAATATGCATGTTATCGCGCATCTTTTATATATATTGATAATAGTTTTATTTAATGAAAGATGCACAGGTTTAACTGAATCTAAACTGTTAACTTGTGTCAACTTGTATCCTTGTATACATGTACGAACAGTCTAAACGTGTTGTTTCAATCATGCATGAAAGTAAGAAACGGTCTGCTTGCCTTTTCAGCGGTCATTCAAAAACAATCTGTAAAAAGGCGTATATGCCATTGATGCATGTGATAGCATAACATAAATTAGCTATAATCCAGGAAGATCAACATACGACGTGTGTTTGTAGCAAGAAGAAATAAACGTATATTTACATGAAAATGATTGATTGATTGATTGGGTTTAACGCCGTTTTTAACATTTTCTCATATCACGGCGGCCAGTTCACCTACTCATATATTTCCTGGTTTTCTCATACCAGTATACCACACACCAATCTTCCCAAGCAACTGGCTGCTTTTCCACATAGACTTAGCCTATTGGTGGAAGAAGAATGACGCATGTCGCACTGACTTTTTGTCAAACGTCGGAAAGAAAGTTGGCCGAGCCGGGATTCGAACTCACAACCCCTGGATTGACAGCCCGCGTCGCTACCAACTGAACTACCGGGTTTCGGCTTTACATGAAGATGTATTGTGATCCAAATTTCAGAGGATTTGTTTTGTAACTAATCTGCAGCAGTCACATGTAACATTTAAATCACGTTTATCTAGATCTACACCGGTTACATTTCCCCGATTGCTAGTTTGCTTTCCTGTAGTGTCGTTCATATGTATATATACAAGTGTCGAGTATTGCTGTCGCAAACATTTTATCAATTTGCTTTCCGGACTTTAAGATCCATAACTGCTATGTTTCTAAACATGTATCAGTGCTATACTCTCAATTAGTTTAAAGTACAAAGATAGTCAATACATAAGTTTATTAGTGTTGCTCTCTAACAGTGATGAATCGAATGTTTCATTTTATTTCATATAGGGTCACTCATATGAACATATCCGTTTGGCCCATTTTCTGCGTTTACCTTTCTAGGTTTGGATCTAGAACTGACTCTGAACCTAAATCAGTCGAGCACTTCATGTTAGTTAATGGTTTAAGGATATTCAATATTTTATATAGATTTCATTTTTTGTTGTTGTTGTTGTTGTTGTTGTTGTTGTTTGTATAGCTTTATTAGCCACGTACATAGGTTGAAGTGAGGTCGTGGCCATCCCCCTTTTAAACCTTACACTATTTTGAGTTAGTAATTCATTAAATAGTTTGTGTTAGTGCTTGAATCTTTGCATTTCAACAGAGACAATACCATACTATGTTCTACCATTAACACTTATTGCGGTGTAAATGCCTTGATTTGGTAGAAGTTGTAAAACATGTATCAATTTGCTAAATAAGGCTTAGCTTGGACTATAGTGTTATCCAATGTGAATTGAAAATCGTGTTTAACGGCTTACGTACATGTTGTTTAACACTTTCCCACATACAGCAAATCTGCAGCAGACAATTTTGAAAAGATAGTGATAGAAACCTTAAAAGTCTCCATAAAACGTAGCTTAATTGTTGAATAAAGTTGAAAACATTGTGGCCAAATGAGAAATTGCACATCATGAGCCATTTCTCATTTGGCCAAATTGTTTTCTGAAGTCAAAATGCGTCTGCAGGTGGGAAACGGTTAATTAAAAAACCGTAATCTAAGTGGAAAAATCCCCAAAAAACGATGTGCTGCTTTTAAAAGGATTCGTGTTGCCTCTATCTACATTAAGGTAATATGCATCGGGGCTACTCTTTTATTCGTTTCGTCCTTAGTTATTTCTCATGCTTATTAAACGCTTGGCCAGATGGAAACAAATATAGAGCAGACAATTTGGTCAGCATATTGAAAACCTCCGACAATTAAAATATATTTATAAAATAGAGCTGAAAACAAAGTGGCAAAAACTGCTCATCATAAGCAATGTTTCAATTTGCCACAATGTTGTCAACGGCCATCTTCTGCAAATGCATCAACATGCAAATACAAGCGAGAAGAGAAAAAGGTAAAGTAACGAGACAATAATGATGGTCATGTTGAGAGTATGCCTATTAATACACTGGTCCAAATGAGTGTTCTCTATTATCACAGATGAACAAAAACCATTTTGTGCATAACGCGACGCCAATGGGCACTACATCATGGTCAGCAATAATGGATCGCGGTGATAAATGACCGCACATCACAATACCATTTGGATGGGTGTCATTCTGAGAAAGTGCATTGTCAAAATTGACTTATCATACCGTCCGCTGATTAAAGAGTGCTTCCATATTTGTTCTGGTTTCATCAAAGCTTCCGAGATGGTTGTTCGCATATCGTTTGTTCATTTTCCTGACCTAGATATCTAATGAGCGTAGCCCAACGATGTAATGTTCGGCAATTGTTGGGCAGCATCTGACCTAAATATTTATTGAGCGTATCCCAAAGATGTAATGTTTGGCAATTATTTGGCAGTATCTCAGAAACAAAGCTAACTTCTATGCTGCGATCAACGAAGAATCAGATCAGTTCTGGTTCACTCAGGATATTTCCTAATTGTCATTATGTTTGTACAAGCATCATGCAATACTCTGAAGAAGGGATGTAAATAAAGATCAACGCATTAACATTGATCGTCATGGTCATTGATATCTGAGTCGGTCCGATTTGGTTGCGGGAAGGTTGTTAGTAATGGCGTCTCTCCTTGGCTCTCGGGAGTGTGTGGTTTAACATTACCATAGGCTTGACGCTGATGCCAACTTGGATATATAGGTACAAACATGGAAAATATCTATAAATGTTACTCTAGTTATGAACATGTTCATCTTTCCTCCCAATGTCAACAAAAGTCGTTTGCTGAATATGCGTCTAAATGCTTCTGTAGGAAGGACAGCTTTAAATTATTACTCAATACTATTGACTTCATCTTAACATTGATCTTAACCCTTTACATGCACTATAAACTTATATAAAATGCCTGTCGTTTATCTCTCCGGTTATTCTTTTCGGTTAAACTTTTATAAAACAAACTCAAAATTCCTTGATTATACACTAATGAGATTTAAATCATAATTCAATATATGAGCCGTCCTGCGAGAAAACCAACATTATGTCCTCTGCGTAATGTATCGATCAGCAGTCCGCGCAGACTGATCCGGGCCGACATATTCCGTATCAGGGGGATATAGGTATAGAGTAATGATTCCTGAAACAGAAAATCCACAGGAGGCGAAAAGTGTTCATCCGGGTAAGCCTGCGCGGCATGCTTAGGCTGATCCGTGTCGATACTTAACGGAATATCGATAATGTTGGTTTTCTCGCGACACGGCTCATATCTGCCTTACAGTCATGCCCGGGTAACTATTCTTGAATAATACACTCAGTATTGGTCCACATTTCTAATTTTGGATTAGTACAGTGTTGTTTTATTTGGACAAAGTCACCAGATAGATCGGTACATTGCTTACCGTCTCATATCTGTTTATTTTCGGTAAATCGGGATCACGTAAGTTTTAACCCTTTGCTCACATATTGAGGCTTTCTGGCAACTCTGCAGCAGACGACTTCTGAAAACATTGTGACAAAAGACGGAATTGCTAAAACAATCAATTTCTCCTTTTTTCACAATGTTTTCACCTTTTTGCAGTAGTTATACCTTAATTTAAAGAGATATTCAGTGTTTTGCCTAGATGATATCAAAGTTGTTTACTGCAGATTTGCTGTATGTGGTAAAATGGTTAAAATAAATATTATATTCTTTACTTACCAAATTTAGTAAAAGAAAAGAACGTCCGCTATATGTACATGGTCCTAGTATTATATATTCCTGGAGTATGCAGACCAGTGCGTATTCACTGCGATGAAACGATGCCATTAATCAAAGTGTGGACAAATTGTCAATGACCAATGTAGACAGAAGAAATAAAATGACAATCAGACTGAGTTATGCTTGTGTTTAATTTGGTTTTACGGTTTGAGCATCATTTACACCGGTCGATGTCACTAGGGCACCTACATAAAATATGTCAACAGTACCCATTTTTTTCATAGAACATACATACTAAACAGATTCGATTACAACACTTTAAATATTCATCCTAGATATTTTGTTTGCGCATTGTACCTTGCGGAAAAGGTCAACTTCCGGTTTGCTTATGTGATACCGTTTTGAAATACTATTGTTTCGATACTAAATGGCGATCATGACTTTGTACTCGAAACATTAAACAAAATGGAACGACAGAAAACGTTAAAATAATGATTGGACAAACAACGTTATTGTGTACAAATGCGGTCTTGCAACAGTTTGGCAGAACATGTATTCAAATGTATACCAATGTTAAAGTGATCTATCCATACACACATTCATATTTAATGAGGGCACAATCAGCAGATTTCAACTCACCCGATATACTTTTTTTATAAGTCTGGTAAAAATATACAGAGGAATAGATAAGGAAGAGTAGGCAGGTCTGTACTCATTAAAACTTATAGTGTTGGTACTCCAAATAATCGTCTCACTGAAACGATTCTTTTTAAAACCCACAACCTAGGTTTTGAAGATCAAATAAGGATTTTGAAATATACAAATCGCCACCTAATCTAGACTTCTGATTCTATATATCAAATCGTTAGTGACAATGGTAACTATGGTAAAGTATTTAGGAAGTGAAGCTTCACCATTTCCCGATGATTACGTCTCGTCCCTAGGGTAAGCCGACTGTAAGTAATAAACAGTGATGGAATAAACCCATTAATCAAATAGATGACACTGTTTTCATTGGACAATTGGGACAGTGGGACGCCACTGGTTTAGCAGGCCAATTAAATTGCCAATTTAACTATTTATATAAATCTTTACTTCCTGACATATTTTACAATCTATCGACAATGTGCCATGACACATTCAAAAGTTTATTTTATTAGATTGTTTCAATATACGTATGGCTGTAATATATCGATACTGTCCACAAGACAACCCAAATCTTACTATATAGCTAGCCAGTGAGAGTGTCAATTCAACATTGATACATTGATACAATGTGCAAAACCTGATAGTACATGTCAAATGCAATGAACTTCGAATTGCCTGGCATGCAGTTTGTCCCTTTTTAGCAGGCGCAGCTTTATTGTCGATGTAGTCGAGATAATATGAGAGAGCATATGTAGTTAGGAAAACCACAAATACCTAATACAGTAAGTGTACTTTTCTTACTGCTTATGGCCCGACCACACTGGGCCGAATGCCATTCCGTTTGCTTTCCGAATAGGAATGTGGGTGTTCGGGAAGCGAACGGATCATATTCGGGAAGCATTCGGTGTATTCTAGGAGCATACTGGCTGTTCGGCTCCGGACGGATGCATACGGAACGGCACTCGGTAGCTACAACAATGTGTTGTACATGTTCAAAATAATGTTCATCGACCTTCCGAATCATCCGAATGTGGCGTCCATGTGTATTCTGGAAGTATTCGGGAAGCATTCTAGGAGCATACTGGCTGTTCGGCTCCGGACGGATGCATACGGAACGGCACTCGGTAGCTACAACAATGTGTTGTACATGTTCAAAATAATGTTCATCGACCTTCCGAATCATCCGAATGTGGCGTCCATGTGTATTCTGGAAGTATTCGGGAAGCATTCTAGGAGCATACGGCGTGTACGGAAAACGTTCGGGAAACATGCGTCTAGTTCTTGGTGCATTCGGATGGTCGATGAAAATTGTTTTGAACATGCACAACAAATGTTTGAAGCTACCGAATGACGTTTCGTATGCATCTGTACGGAGCCGAACAGTCAGTATGCTCCCAGAACACACCGAATGCTTCCCGAATATGATCCGTTCGCTCCCCGAACACCCAAAGTCCTATTTAGAAAGCAAACGGAATGGCATTCGGCCCAATGTGATCGCCCCGAATTGGATTTTTTTCCTGGAATGCACAGTATGTTCCGTATGCTTTCAGAACACCGCGAATGGACATAGAATGCATGCGGAAAGAGTTCGGTCCATTCTAGGTCGATTCGCCGTGTTCTGTTAGCATTCGGAAAGCATACGGAAGTCGTTCGTAAAAAAAATAATTCGAAATCAACATGCGGGAAGCATTCGGTATGTTCTAAACGCATTCTGAAACCATACTGAAAACATTTGGAAAGCAAACGGAAAGCATTCGGTGATACATTGGATAAAACACATTCGGAGGGACATTCAGACAGTTTGAAAAAACACCACTTTCGTATACGGAAAGCAAACGGAAGCTCATTCAGGCCAGTGTGATCGCCCCATTACACTTAACCGCACTCTGAACTTAACTAGATTGTACTTGTTTTTCTGAAATTAAGACGTCTTATATAGTTGTTGACCACCAAAAAAAAAACAGAACACACGAATTGTAAAATACATAATAACAAAGTTGCACTTTTTATATCATCAAAATACCTTATTGGTAAGAGCCTCATCGACTCATGTAGTTTTTTAGTTGAGGTTTTTACGTTCTAAAATCCTTATTTTACCATCTAACTCTATGAAGTAGGTACTCAAAAGAATCGTCTCAATAGTGTTTTCGAGATATATCATAGTAAACACCTGTCCGATGTGATCATGGCACAATTCATAATTTAAAGAGGTTGAAATTAAACCATCCATTGTGCTATCAAATGGCTTATCATATATATAGACATATCTACTATGTTAGATGCATGAACTATTGGTGTAAAGATCAACCGAAACGAATAAAGAAGATACACGAAAATACAGACATTGACAGGATTACAATCCAATTATCAAACTGTCTTTGTAATGTTTGTAATGTCGAGACAATGTCAATAACAAGCGTGCTGTTGATTGATTCAAGTAGGGTATTGTAGTGTGGAGAGCGTTCTCATGTTTTCTACAACTGTTTGTTTGTGAATGTGTGATTAGAAGATCTCCTTTCTTCTTCTGAATACAACTTATGTTTCATGCTCTTTACTTGAATGATATCCGATCTATAGTTTTAGAAATCCTAGAGCAGCCAACGCAGATATTACCTAAGATGACACAGTATGGCGGAAGGAGGATACTCTGTTGAGAGAAAAGTATCATATACAGAAACGAAGCATCTATATGATTCCTTACCTACCTGTATATGCATTTCAACAATAATAACACATGTATTGTTAATGCAAATGGATACTTACTTTTACAATACAAGTCATGTATTTATGTTGTTATTCAATTAAAATCCACTAAGACTCACTGTTTCATATATTCCAATACTCCTGACTAACGCACGTAGCTCACATGTGTCAATGGTAGAGATATCATATCAACACCCCGCTTTATTGGAAACAGTCGGCGTTGTGTTTGTTATGCATGTTGTAGTCAATATTGCTTTTCTTTTCTTTTGATTTTAGTTAGACTTTCCAAAAGGCAAGATACTATCGCAATGAATTTATTCAAAACACTTCTTCTTGAATAAGTGTTACGTTATATTTGGTAGATATAACTTCAATATTCTCATCGTTTATGAACTGCTGTCACTCGTTGACACTCTTAATCTGACTACAATTTGAGGATGATGTCAGTTTGTTTTGTAAGTTGAAATGATGCAGACATACTGGTGCGCCTGTAAACCATGCATGGACTGTAAATGTATTGGTATCGATACAGTCTAGTCAATTTATGATTTGACCCACCATTAATTGCAATAGAAACAAAGTTGTGTTGTTTTTTTCTGAAATGATATACTAAAAATAAAGTAAAATAAAAAGAGTCATTTTTTTTTTTTGAGTGACTATTTTGTCCATTTCATTTTTGGAATGATTTTATGCAATCTAAAAATTGGCATATTTCGATCAATGTACCTCCAAAATGAGCATAAATGATATCTTTCTTCTTGTTGAATTGTTTTATCTTCCATTAGAAACATGTTTCAAACAACTAGCATGACTCATTATATGGTAATATGGGGTACTTCTACCCCTTTATGAAACGCGTCGTCGAAATAAGCATAACTGTCAGCATACAATAACAAACTCGGTGTCTTTCCCTATTTGTTCAGCCACCGCTTTTCAATTAAGAGCATTCCCAGAATGCCAGGGTGATTATTTCCGGCATAAATTGGTGTACCCCTACCCCGAAGTCCAACAGCCTTTTCACCAAAAATGAGAAAATATCAATGTTTGAGAAAAACTCATCATACCTTTAACCACACACTATCTGTGTCTTTGAATGTTTTCTACTTCATGTGACTCATAATTGTGCTGATAGAGGTCCAAAACCAGCACTGAGTCATAGTCCTTAGGAACATCAGTTATTTATAGATTAGAATTGCCCTCCGTTTTCTCTCCATTTGCACATACACTCCTGCACTCACTACATGCGACTGTGCACTCTAAACTAATGCTGCAGCAACCACACCTCTTGCTTGAAGAATCCCCTTTGCAAGAGCACATCACAAGCTTAATGAGATACGCGGGTGCAGCATCCAGGTCTAAATGAACTGGTATCATTCTTCTATCAGTCATATGTGTCCTTTCCATTCTGAAACTTGCTGGAAAACGCGGAGGCTGTGATATGTTGCCGCTGCGATGGCCGATGGAAGAACTTTAGGGTGAACTGAAGCTTTGCTTGTTGCAACTTTTTCCTGAAATCTTGAACATTTTAAGGAATCAAGTGTATCTGTGGATTATGCTTCGTAGATAGTTTCATCCTCGATACTTTTCTTACCTTATATTTCCTATTATATTAATAAGCAATGGTTGATTTGGGAGTGAAATGGGCTAAGCAAACATCACATCTTCAAGAGGCTGCCATCTTGAAATGTCCTTAGGGGAGGTCTAATTAGTTTTGTTTAATACTAATTTAGTTATAAAACCGTATCTAGCTTTTCTAGCTTAATAAATAGAAAACATTGATAAAGACAAGTAGTGTGTGTTTAAAGGTATTGCCTTGATGAGTTTTTCTCAAACATTGATTTTCCCCCATATTTTGGTAAAAATGCTGTTGTTCTTCGGGGTAGGGGTACACTGATTTCCGTCACAAATAACCACCCTGGCTTTCTGTGAATGCTCCTAAATGAAAGGCAGTGGCTGAACACATGTTATTCAGTGGATTCTGATCTTTCAGAAAAACACACCTTCATTTATATTGCAATAAGTGGTGGCTTTTTATCATATTTCTATTGAACTAATATAGCAATAGCTTACTAAGTACAGCCATCACTCTCATAATAATGAAATAGATAAATGAACAATATATACATATACGAATTATCTTCCTGAAGTGTATCGAACAGTATTATTACGGAATATATATACACAATATGGCTAGGCTTGCATACTATAGTTATACAAGACAAGGTCTGAATTTCAAAATTTACGATCTATATTTTCTTTGCTTGATACGTCAATACCTAACCTCATATATAGTTTACAGTTACGGACATTACTCTAAGAGTATGGACCTCATACGGATTGAACAGGGACACATTTTCTATTCCTAATTACAATGTTTTTATTTCTTTACTATTAGAGAATAAACTGTTATTCTTGACATAATACACATGGATCGAAATTATCCTCAAATTGCATAAATAATATGTATTCTTCTCTAGAGTATTTTCGACCTAAATGGTCAGACAATCCGATCTGTTCTGAAGCATCATGTACGTATAAGTTTTAATATAATCTCCAACAATGTACAACTATCATACGCTACTCGTAACATCAGATCGTAGATTTAAGATTATATAAGCTCGTTGGAATAAATAGTAAGAGTTTCAGTGCAACCATCACGTCAATGATCACATAATAAGCGTGTAGTTGACGAGAGCGGACACAATGCCAAGTTTCGTATGGCCATAGTTGCGGGTTCGATCCCCGACCGGGTCATACCATATACTTCAAAAATTGCGCACATGGTTGCGGGGTTAGCATTACGACTAATTGGCTAATATCAGGATTAATGAACTGAACCAGTATTAATGGTAATTTACAGAGGAAACGCCGTGATATAACAAAACAATTGTTGAAAGCGGCGTTTAACACCAAACAGTCGATCAAGCAAGAATACAACATTTGTGTAAAGTCTGTTTAAGTAAATGTAAAGTATTCGGTCTAGCTTTTATTGTTTTCAGATGAATACGTTCTGTAGATGGAATGCGGACCACGCTATAACTCTCCCTTATAATAAGTTCGATAAGGTCATGTATAATGGTGTTTACTGTACGATGATGATAAATGTCCATCACCTACAATATCATTTTATCGGGTCTTTTTCCGTGAAATGTCAAATATGACAGATCTTTCATCGTCCTTATATATAGAGCATTGTTATTGTCGTTTTTTAGGCAAGGTTTGTAGGCTCGCTTTAAAAACGATACAAGTTGCGATGTTGTCCTTTAGGGATCAAGTTCAGTTTGTTAACTAGAAATCAGGCTTGGTTTGTCAACTATTATTTCGTTGTCAAGACACAGAACCAAGAGGTGAGACTACGATCAAAACAAGTTTCAAATCAATTAAAGTAGACAAGTAAACATAATGATGAAATGTTCGAAAAATACATACAGACAGAATTTCCAATCAACATCCGAATGAAAATGATTTATTTGAAAAAAATACCGCAAACTACTTTTAACCGACGCATGAACGTCTTAAAAAGTTAACATTGGTCAACTTAAGATATACAACCTGTCTCAATGAATGACTTGGAAACCGATTATATAATGGTATGTGAGTTTGACGTTTGAAAACGTGTACATTCCGGTACTCCAACACATTAGGTACGTTTGTATAGCGCCTGTAATTCGCGTCTTTCAAAGAATTTAGCTTTTGTACAAATCTTCGTCAGTTTGTTTTTATATATTCTTACTTTCTGGTCTGATCACAGACAGTAGAAGGTACTTAAAACACAAACATGAACATAGAACATTAATATAACTTAGATACGTCATTTAAGGTAGAACCGAATTTAAATCTACATTGCATCCATCAAAACATCTATTCAGGTTTTTAACAAAGCTCTACGGTATATGTGCTATAACTAATATTTTCGATGGAAAATATAATTGGGCTTGACTCTTTCGTTTGTATATAGCCAATTGACTTTCGTCTACATTTGACTCATTCTATTTGTGTTAATTTCCCTAGATACATGTTTGTGAGCCGTTACATTTAGATTAACTATGACATGAGTTCTGTTCTTCATCTAGCAACATTTTTGCGAGATATAACCGTTAGATAAGTACGAATGTTGATTTTGGACCATTTCAGTCTGCTGTATAAGAAAACGCTTCGACATTGATGAATAATAAAACATGAAACATATTGAACAAAAAACGCATTCAAATCTAATCCATGATAGAGTAGAATTTTAATGAAAATCAAATTTCCATATATATACAGAAATCAATTGGTTTCATCAATTTCCCTCGCACTTCGAAAGTGTAGTCAGAACACCGTAATGATTATGTTTTTCTTTGGAAAAAACATTGTTACTTACATATACTCCATGATGAAATACCATTAGCAACGAGGCGTGGATTCAAAGCCTACAGTGAACGGATGGAATGTGTCTGCTTATTCATCTAAGCCAATCACGAAAATGAAAAAGAGCCTTTTGCATATACGAATCCTTAACACCGTATACCGGTGTACTTTGTAACTTTAAAATAAAATGGCTCAGATCGTGACAGAATAATTTGTTCATTATTAATACATCAATTATTTGTAACGGCATACAAAATATGTGCCATCGCGAAATAAACTTAAAGAACCCTTCGGCGATCGGTTTCACCATTCAGTGATAATGCTTAGAGACAAAATCCGGAAACAAGAAATGACACAGCACATATTGTTGGCGATGATATTCTATATGATTAAGTTTGTTCCATTCACCATACACCACAATGTGCTGATACTAATGCGCGAAGAAAACATTTCAGTAAAAATTAGCAACATATTTCGGAAAGCACATGCTGTGCTTAAGACTGTGACACGCTAAGACCAAAAGATAAACGTACTAAAAGTGAAGTCGAATATTTGGCGACGACTCAACTTCTGACATTGTAAGAATGGTCCTTGAAAGTCCTGCCGTCTTTTGTTGCACAATATATACGAATAAACGATTCACATCTCAGAGGCAATTAAGTCGTTGTTGTTTGTTTGTTTTCATCTTTTACAGATAGCACATTCACTTATATATTCTGCTAACATCAGTGACAACTGAATTTGGAGAAACGACGTCGTCAAAACGGATACCATAAAATGTAAAAGGTATTACGGGCATATGGATAACAAACTAGAATGGAGTGCTCCCCGAAGCACGTGTGTCACCTGCCGGGGCCTTGTCAGAATTTTTTATTTTTTGACAGAAAATGGGCAATAAAATATTTGGATTATCCCCCTTTTGTGAAATAATCACACACATTGAAATAAACATTTGTCAGAAGTTTCAATGTAATCCTTTGAGTAGAAAAAAGGTTATTTGAAAAAGTGACGAAAAAGTGTGACGGACAGACAGACGGACTCATGGGAGAGTACTTGTGGGATTATTTCGTTTGATGTTTTTTTGTGGGGTGCACCCCACAAGTATGCAATTCATTCCGTAACTAACCCCCTTTTACGGAATGAATAACATTAATATGCAAATGAGATACCCGTTATAAAAAATAAAAATAAACTATTTATCTAAGTGTCTTTATAAGGGTGGTGGCTGGGCTTTAGGAAAACACGCACCCCACAAGTACTCTCTCATGAGGACGGACAGACAGACGCCGGACAAAAAAAAAAGGAATCCCTAAGAGCCTACCATGCTACGCAGGTGACACAAAAAAGAATGTTACTGAAAACAACAACCCGATATACCTGACTTGACTGTTATTGATATATAATACGACTTTCTAAACAGAAGTAACTGCAATACATTTTTAACCACACGTATTGGGAATGCTCTTTTCCAATTATGCGTAGGAATGTTTCCGATATCCATTTGTGTCCTCTGGATTACGAAGAGTCGTACAATGTGGCAAAAACAAGAGTTCAGGGGTATGATATCAACTGTATAAAGTTAATGAACCGTCCCCATCGCACATCACATCAACCGTAGGGACGTATAGATTGTATGGTATGCTTTTCATATTATATATAACTCGTACGTGACGTCACTGCAACGATTGGTGAGGTCATATTTTAAGCTTTCCGATCTATCACACGTAAATGAATATATCGTACGGCCGTAGGTTTTGTCTCACGATCATCGCAGTGCAAAGATCATACGTATCAAATTAACAATTGTTCGACCTTTAACCAAACCACAACCTTGATACTAACCAAAGTAAAATGCTAACGTAACACTCGGCACGTTCATAGTGTACTCACCATAACAATTTGAAGGGAGAATGAATCAGTTTTAGAAAATCCCCCCCCCCCCCCCCCCCCCCCCCCCAATTAAATTCCAGCAGGGGAGTTTAGAGAAGTATTCAGTTTTACCTAACAAACCTAGTTCTCGTCGTCGTTCTAGCCTTACTTATTCAGTTTATAGAGGATCTAATATTCAGTTCAAAAAAGCTGACGCTAAAGTCACTGCACCACGAGGACGATGTGAATATATGAAATATAATACGTAACCAAAGAGGATGGTCCATTATTGATAATGGGGAGTTAACCATAGTTTGTCGTGAATCCAACTGACAGCTATATTACTAGTAGTGAAGTCAACAACGTGAATTACGTAATTGATTATTCGTAATTGAATTTAAATCCACAAGGCCGTGCCAAATATATGCTGATACTACATATATTTTATCTGTCACGAACAGAGGCTTTACAGTGGTGTTTATAGAGAACTACACAAGGTAAAGTAAATAGGCAATACTTACACGATTTCTCTGAAGCACTCATCAGAACATATGTTGTTTGTACTCAAACAAATCGTCTCAGCGGGTCACAACAAAGGTTTTGTAGATCATATACGGTGTTTAAGAACATGCAAATCGCCCCTTATATAGAGTTATGTGAATTCCAATAATGGTTACCTGTTTTGTGAACATTCTGAAGGACGAGTATTTTATGACCTGTGTTTCACTTCCTCCTTTATTTTTTCTGTCTAATTAGATTTGTCAGCAGTGCGTCATAAGAAAGATGATATGCAGAAGATGATTTCCGAGCTAACTTGGAATGAGTCCTCAACGTTCAGGAACGGAATTAATAAAGGTATCTAAATCTGATTTACAAATCCAATATTTATTAATTTCTAATCGGCATAAACCCTATCAATATTGTAACGTGTATTAATTAATAAATTAAGTTATACAAAATTCCATTAAAAAGAAAAGCGTTATTTAATTAGCCTTTATATTTTATTAATTATGTTAACTCGGACAGTATCTGTTATGATATACACAATAAAGGCCGAATATACGATGTGTATGTACCTGACACTTATGCACAAGCAACGTATAATATTATAATTATACATTTGAACGTGTCATTTAAATGAAACAACACCATGTGTGTGCCATAATATGCCGAACACCTTTTCCTGATCATTCATCGTCAAATGTTAATAACAAATACATCCAATACACGATGTTTTATCATTATTTGATTTTTTTGTATATTGTTATCGAACCGATTGCATAGGCTTTGAAGTGCGTATGGTATACTATTAATTGTGTTAAATACGACATTAAGTTATGGCCCTGTCACACTACTGCGTATGAGAGAAACGTATTAGTTGTGTATGAAATTTCATAAATTATCGCCAGCGTATGTCCAGCACATTACCAGCGAAGTCTACATATGGCTAGCGAATGAGTAGCGTATGGACTGCGCATGTCTAGCGTACCGTTATCACTTGACAAAGTGCCTATATCGATTAGATCATACTTGTGTTGGAGAAGAGCTACATCCATCCTCTTTCGTCGGAGGTCCACGAAGAACGGTAGAAGAAATATAGAAAGGGGATCCTATCTATATATACACACACTTTATCAAAACGCTGCCAATACGTAGGGAATACGCTCGCCATACGCCAATCATACGCTAGTTGTAAGTTATATAAACGTTACTCAATCGTCAGACATACGCCAATATGTCTATATACGTTGCAGATACGTCAGACATACGTTAGAAGTACGTTACTCATGCACCATCAATACACTACATGTAGCTGTACGGTACACCTTTATGCCAGTGTATGTCAGGGTATGACCAGACTCCTCGTCCTATGAGTGACGTACCTCTAGCGTAACTCGAGCGTTCTCAGCGTATGCCTTGCTTCTGTTTTGCGTATAAAACGTACGTCCAAATACGAAGAATTTGTTTAGGCATGCTTAAAAAATAAGATCTGACTCGCCGTATGCCGGCGTATGCAACCAGATGCGATCGTGCTTGAAACCTATAAAACCTAGGCCTAAGGCACTCCTAACGTATGTCAGCGTATTCCAGCGTATGAGTGATATTTGTCTTACGCCGGCTACGCTAGTACGATACATTTCGAAAAAGTGTGACGTAAAAAAAAGAAAAAAAAAAGTTCAATGATGGTTAGTGCACAGAAGCATAACCAATTAAGGCTAACGTTTCAAATCCCAAACGGTGCATCGGATATTTTATGAAGACAAACCTTCAGTGATAAACTGTCGTGAAACAACTATAAAAACACAGCTGACACAGACAGTGGGGTTTAGAAAGGCGATATTTGGTGACTACATATATTTACATTTTGAAATCTACTTACGAACTTCTTCTTCATTGATACATTTGTAAGAGCCGTTCATTTGCATATTAATACAGTTCGACATGATAGATGAAAATAAATATTAATACACATACGTTGTTAAAAGTTATTCCGTACAATGTTACAACAATTATTTCTCTTATATTTTAGCTATACTTGGAAATCATAGAAACGTCCACTTACGAGCAGACACGGGGTAATAAGTCTCAATCGAATGCTTAAACTGTCTTATTATAATCTAGTCCATGTGAGAGTCTAGTTTTTGTATTTAGTTACGATTTTCAAGAGTTTTATGTACTCTTCATAACACAATCAATACAAGCATGAGAACGATACTCGAATAGTAAAATAGAACTGATTGACCTTACTAACTTCAACATTCCTCTTGATCAAAACTGTAACCAGAATACGCCATTGGTCAATTGATACGACAATGTTGTACCGTCCCTAACATCTTAAGGTTGTCGTTATTCGTCATTGAATGGTTAGGAAATTCACAGTGTATTTCCTGTTAACATACATTCCGGTTGTCATCACATGCACTATTAGACGGTCATGTTTTAGTTATTTAATGCAATAGAAAATCGATAGAAATATGTCCGTACTTTTAATATTGAATACATTATAAAATGAGATATATGCCACATTATCTTTATCCTTTTCTTTCAATACATAGGAATACATGCTAATTGAGTAAGGCTAGTATCTTCTGAATATGCAAAGCCTATGAATATATAAATTCCCCAGAATCACACTTGTGAATGATATTTCTTAGCCAGACAACCGTTTCACATTACAATATACAAATGTATGTTAATCATTATAATGGTCCTAAGATTAATTGGTTTACTTTTGCATGATCAATTCAATGTATTATTCCATTACTGGTGCACAGACGTATGAAGCTATCATAACTTCTCAACAGTAAACAGAAATGCATGGATCTTTTTTTGTGTGAAATGTACAGTATCTAGATAATTGTTTCATGATGTTATTCCTCTCGGGTTTGTTCCAATGCAATCGAAAAGTAGGCAAACGCGGTGTTTTCGTAATTGTTCGTGAGTTGTTTTACATAGAGACACTGGGCACTGTATGAAAACTATCGAATGAACCGTGTATAACACTATCTATTGTTTTAAGTAGATTGAAAATTGCACGAGCATGTGCCAGGTTAATCGAACTGTCATTGTCACGTGATTTCTAGGTCATTGAACTCTATTGTTTTGAGTAGATTGAAACGATTGATGTAGGTAGCACAAGTCTGCAATTCATATATTTCCACAAAATTGCACGAGCATGTGCTAGGTTAATCGAACTGTCATTGTCACGTGATTTCTAGGTTATTGAACTCTATACATGTTCTATGCTATATGGTTTCTGAACAAAAGAGTACATCATAATCATAAACGCGCAATACGTATCTATAATGAACTTAATACCAAAACACCCATTTAATATGATTTCGATTGAGATGTGAAGGTCGTTATTTATAATTATTAGGTGATCTATTAGCCAGAATAAATGCAACATACCCGGATGCTGGTTTAATTTTAGCGGGTGACTTCAATTCAAGAACAACCTATTTCTAGACTATATAGCCGAGTATGATGTCTCATATATATTAGGTATAGATGCAGCCTATACATCATCTGGCTTTAATCTGGCAATAGTATCAAAAGACAAAGACTATAATCGTTTTGGTATGACTTTGATCGAGCTATGTTGTACGTTTGACATACATTTCTTAAAGCGACTGAACTCCAGATAACCAACTGTCGAAAAAAAATAAAAATTCCAATTTTAAGAAAATAAGTGTTATGATTGTATTTGGGGCATTAAAATATGATAACTGACATATTACATACCCCTATAATCGGTGAGATTGTCTTGTCTTTGATACTTTTTCCATCGCAAATTCTACCCTGTCAGTAACGGGATAAGTATTTTTAAGTAGGAAACCCCTTCATCGGGACAATTGAAAACGACTCAAGTTCACTTTATTGATACAAAACGATACATGTTCTACCCTGGTTTTACTTGGATAACATAAAGAATAACATTTAGGGCGAATTCGATATATTTTTTTTTTTTTCGTGCCATCTGGATTTCAGTCGCTTTTATGGCATATTCCCGGGTGATATCGATGATTATTTTATTTGTTTAGCAAATAATGGAGCAAGCATTGTGGATTATATGATTTCATCCTGCTCTTTGTTTGATCATTCTTCTGATTTTAGGGTTCTCGATAATGACAATTCTGTCCATTGTCCCGATATGTTGTATATTATCATTGTATAACGCCGATGAACCTTTCAATGATTATATAATTGAACATGAGATATCAGTTTGGAATATATTTAAATGGAACATAGAATTCAAGGATGTGCTCATGGACACATTTAACAGTACATATGTATCCTTTCAAAACAGATGTAATAATTTCCTGATTTTCAGAGCTCATATTCCTGACAGTTTTTGTAGATACTTTTAAATGTGACTTTGATGTAATGAGATGTAGAACACCAGCTCAGAGCTAAACGCAACGGAATAACCCATTTAGGAATGGTCAATGAACTATGTAAGAATGATAAGCTTAAATCTCTTTACCAATTCAAGATATCCAACTCTAGGGCCGATCTCATTCACTACAAAATCAAAAGTATCAACTTTAAGAAGTACTGGTCAATGCTGCACACTTGTAATAACGTTTCATATATCTTTAATAATTCTATTCCCAACACTGCCTGGTACGACCATTTCAATTTACTTTTGAATACTGATCCACTGGATAGTACAAGTGGTGGTGCCAACATTTCTGTCTTAGACCATATCACTACATTAACGATAGCTCATCTTTGAACCAGCCAATCACTGATGATGAGATAATCTTTAGCATTAATCATGTACAAAACAACCGAGCACCAGGTCCAGACGGAATATGTATTGAAATGTACAAATGCACTGAAAACAGAATGAAAAATGGTACTATAAAGGAAAACAAATAGAAGAAATACATCAGAACCATTTGTTTAAGAAAAATGTTTACGTCTACTTCTTTGTATTAAAATACTGGCTTAACGTAACTCGCATGGAAAACCATGATGTTGAAACGCCTCGATAAGGAAGGTAGAAAAACTTGGGCAACCTGTATAAAAAATATCATGTGTATGAATGGCTTTGGGTATGTATTGATTTCACAAGACAAAGGTAACGATGCTCTATTTAGTAAGCTTTTTAAACAAATCATTCAAGACTGCTACTTACAAAAATTGGCATATGGATAAAAACTATGCTGGAAAAGGACAACATTAAACATACTTCAAATCATTATTAAACCCAGAGCTATATTTAAATCAATGTTTTCCCTTTACCTTACGCAGGATATAAAGTAACTTTAGATGCTCTTACCATGACCGTATGCTAGGGAGAGGTAAACACCAATCGATTCCAAGAAATGACCGTTTTTGCCCTTTATGGTCTTGATAAAAATATGTACATTATTGACGATGAGTTTCACTTCTTTTACGAATGGCCTACTAATGAAGATTTAAGCGACATTTATTTAACGTATCCTGGATAAACAAAGGAACTCTAGCCAAATGTCATGCAATATTAAATACAAATATCCAGTCTGAAATTTACAATACTGCAAAGTTCATTCAGAGTGCATTCAAACTAAGCAGCGAGACTATTTCAATATCTAAATACTTTCCCAGCTTCAAATGTCAGTATTATAATGTTTTTCATCACTCTTTCTTATATATACTTACCAATTATATTGTAAAATAGGCCTGTGGCATAAATTGCGAAATAAATATATTGTATCTTGTATCGGTACTGGCAGGCTGATAATGTATGGTGCCTTCTTTGAGCATTTTATCTCTATATTTTATGCATCATCTGATAATGTAAGAAAAACAAATATTGAACATATATTGTCAAAGACTCATTAATAAATAAGACTTTGTCACTGGAAATGTTCTACTGTCTACATATTATTTTAAATATAAATCTGCAATATATGGACACTCTGGCTTTATAAGCAACCAAAGTATATTAGTTTAGTTATACTGTCTACACTGCCCGTTGTTCTCCTGGTAGGCATATGTTGCTTTTTATGTTGTTTTTAGGGTTCAATGTTATATCAATTATAGGTCAAATAGAAAAGTGCTCGTTGTTAATGTACTGGAAATTTTAAATCGCTTGCACTTAGTATAACATAATTACGAGATTTCCTTGCATATCCAGTTGTCGGAGATATAAACTGTCGCTATTATGACTGAATGCGTAGAGATTGACAAATGTGATACTACTTTAGTTTTATGCTTTTGTTTTATCTTTTCTGCCAAGCGATACGTTTTAAAAGTAGTTAACACTTTCAATGTCTACATTTTTATATGCAGTGCAATCTGTATTATTTTAAAGTCGGCTTGACATTCTAATCTTATTTCATAAGAAGTAAGATTCTTATTTCATAAGAAGTCCTACCGTTACACTAAAACAAGATCAGCTAATTCTCTGTCATAAACAAAGTAAATGGCACCATGTTCAAACCAAACTCTAGAGGTGTCTAGAGGTGGGATGAATTGAATGGACACTTGTTCATTTTCAAAGATAAAACATATACAGTCTATCTCTGGATTAATCTTTAGCCGGAGATAAAATCTAACGCATGTTTTCTGAAAAGAAATCTTAAATTAGCTTCAACTCCGACTTAAAAAAATGATCGTTAATGCCCGAAAATCGAATGCCTTTGTCGCACATGTGCATTGATTATATCCACTTGACGATTTACAGTTCCATTGGCCTATGCAATTTGCAATTATATGTTCGGGTTGTACATGTATGTTCGTAGTAGAACATAAACCACTGCCACATACTATTCAATATCATTGGAACGAAGAAAGTAAATTAATACTAATACATACCAAGCAAATATTCTCCTCATACGGCTTTTCGTTGTTTACAAGTTTGAATCATGACATTGATTACTTATAAGGGTATGTTGTTTATCGCGATAATCTGATTAATTCTGGCCACATATACGCTACGGTTTTGTTTTCTCATGACATAACTCAGTATATACAGTGTTGCATTATTTACTTTATTCAAAGATCTCTAACCACAATACAATGACGGGAACAAAATAAACCTTTAACAGAAGATCATAAAATGGGATCGTCATTGTCAATTAATCTCCATGTTATATACACGCATTAAGCACCGAAAGTGTCTAGCCCAGAGAAACGGTAGATGCAAATATTGTAAATGAGACATATTACACATTGTTTACAAGAATACATATCTCCAGGCGAACCTAGACAACTCTTATTGTGACTAAGTAACGTAAATGGACTAAGTTTTCAAGCCATACCTTATTCAGATATACGACCTTGCCACATAATTTGGTATACGATATTTTCGTATTTATTTTTTGTCGCAAAATTAATACCTCGCAAGTCAAAATGTTTGTCCCATGGACATTTCAATCGCATGAATGAGGCTTACATCGAATTAAGTGTATTCAATAATAGTATCTTCAGTAGATGTTGTGTTTCATCATATCTGAGCCTAAATGGAATAAGAGTCAGTCCGATTTGTTTTTACTATACTGTTCAGTTTGTTATACGGAATCAGATATAGTGACACATATCCTGACTTCAGCTTTAAATACGTGTAAGCAAATATGATAGGATATCAATATGTAACGGGGCAAATCGACGGTTAGACAGAATATTCGAAAATGTTGTCAGTAATTGAACCAACATTATAAGTACGGCAAACTTATTAGAATTTACCAGTATGCGCGTGTAAGAAACGTTGTCTCTGACTGACTTTCGACAATGTTTCGAATCTCAAGTCCGCATTACATTTTAGTACATGTAACACATTATTACAGAAACGAATCATGTATACATCAGTTTATTGATTGATTGTTTGGTGTTTTACGCCACTTTCAACAATTTTCAGTTATATCACGGCGTTTCCTGGGAAAAATACCAGTACTACTGGTCCATTCATCCTGACACCAGCCAGTCAGTCGTAATGCTAACCCTGCAATCCTGAGCGCCATGGAGGGCAGCCATTACTACATCAGGATAATCGCTTAACATGTGTTATACATTTTGTGACCTCTTCCCGAACTTTAATACAGTGTGTTTAAGTATCTGTCCCATTTATAAAACACGGACGACAAGCTTAGAGCTCAAGCAATAAACGAGTATTTGTATCCGTGGTTCACTCGAAATCAGCTTATCAGATAACCAATTCAAAACCAAAACAATTGCCAATAACAATGAGATAGCGATAAAATTAATCCAGCACGAATGTTCTGTCTCATTTAAGCTAACGTTAGCACAAAATGCTCTGAATAATTAAAATAACTCGCATTACGTCGTCAACGCAATCCCCTGTCGACGTCATCGTCCGTCAAAACTTCCTTAAATTATATTTTCGTCTAAAACGACTAGCCTGCCGTTTGAATATTTTCAAGGATTTGCTTGGACCCTGCTTCATCACGTCTTCTCATTAACTTCGAATTCATTAAAAAAGTAAAACGTGATATAATCAAAACAGAGGTTTGAATAACAGCATCTCGTAAATATGAATTGCCTTTTCATGCTGTTTCGACAATAATTTATTTTGTCTAACGGGAGCTTTGTCTTCGTAATTCACGTATTTCTTCAAAATATCTGTTCGACCGTCGCTTGCAAATTATACAAATATAATATTACAAAATGGTGTATTTACTCAACACTTTGTCAAAATAAAACCAATACCCAAATTATAAAAATCCTAACTTGTCTGCTTTAAAGTTTATTCGCTACATTATAATTCTCGAAAGAATGTTTTAACTTCTGAATATCCACAGATCCGTTAATTCCAGTGTCTAATCATAGTTACATGTGCGCTCGATGCCCACTTCATTAATTAAGGGAATTAAATTCGACTCTAACACAACACGGTAATCATCTGAGCTGTTTGGAAATTCGTCCCTGACCATATAAGGTATACATACATTAAGAATACATTAAGACTATTTAGTGAAACCATCATTTAATGACCAAAGTAAATCCCAGAATGAGATTGAAATTTAAAATATGAATGATACTGTTTTACAATACTCGGACACGTTATGAATACATACACTAGATTGTATTCATTAATTTGTCGATGGCACGTTGCAGATGTCAATTGAATGCATGTTCTCGATAATTTCATGAAATACCTTCTGAACTAATAGATTTTACAAATGCTTCTAGCCCTTGCTATATTCCCTTTATTCGATGCGGGCAGACATTCCTGAATTGAATTGAAACATATTCGATATATTGGTTACATCTAGATGTTGTTTCTTAAATTAAAACCGAATCCAATAACAATTCAACCACTACTAGGGGTCGATGGAACACGTTAAGAACACATATGAGTTGCAAAAGATAATTCCCAGTTAGATTAAAGATCAGAAATACCGATTGATTTGAATAAATACATTGAACAGTGTTTTATATCTCGCTATGTTGTTATTTGATAAAATGTATCAATAGATATATTGATTGATATAATGAAAATTGTTAGGTAACCATGGTTTTGTCAGAGCATAATAAAGGGATAATATTGTGGAATTATAATACTTTTTGACAATACAGAAATGGTTTCACAGTTATTTATGAATGGGAATCTAGCCCGACACATGCTCATTGAAATATATATATCTTCCATACAATTAAAAGTATAGAAAAGCAATTTTCTGAATATACACTTAAACACATGTAAAATGGCTAAAGATCACACTGTTTGTGCTTCAGAAGAGCATTACTACTTTGTGTACATAAACATTTTGAAATTTCTGTTACAAATTAGTAATCAGATTGTTAAAAAGACAATCGCTGTTATTCGCAATATTTGCCATAGTTACATGAATACGTGTATGTCATAGTTATTGACCTTAGAGAATCCGTCTTAATTTACATCTGACAAACACAATGATACTCCTTCTTTGCAGCAAATATAAATTATTGCCTGACAGACCAGAATAGACACGTTTCAATGTTAAGGCATAATCATAACAGTAATATTTCTGTTGATTAATTCAACAAAGAGCATGAATCGAATGAGGAAACTCGCCCTGTTTTTGCAAGGCATTGACTGGCATTAGTGTCTCTTGTTATAACAAAAGGGTAATAGTGCGATGTTATCCTCTGTAAATCCATGGTATACGACAGACAGTACTCATTAAGGTAGCCTCTCCCAGAGGAACAATATATGCGTAGATATTAAATAAGACAAATGACAGACAAATATGTATAGGGATCCATTTCTCCAAGGAGTCATTCAAACTAATAATAACAGTAGAACGTAGGTAGAAGGTGCCTCAGATGACATCTCACGCACCATTCATAGTGACAGCTTTGACACGTCTGTTCATATTTATGTTCACACTAATGTAGTAAAAGACTGTGTCACTCCAAGATGACTTATGCCAACGAATAGTGTGTCAAACAATTTTCTATTTTGTAAAAGAAGATGTGCTGTCATAATTCGTGAGTGTGTGCTCTTGTGTAACACGTTTATGGTTAATCCCAAAACCCATTCAGCTTCTTATCTTTAGAAAAATATTTTTAAACTATTTTACATGAATTTGTTCCCTCTGGATAGAAATGCCACTTTTACGAATACGGACAACGCTCATTGAAAATATATCATACAATGTAATCAAGAGAGCATTAATCGATAACTTTTGTGTATTTATTTAAGTTTTTAATTCCATTAGCCTTAAATATATTCAAATTGTCAAACTATTAATATTTAAAGGTATATTTCCTCCTTTAGTTAAAGATGGAACCCATTTTAATCGATTTCATTAAACAATTTACCTAGACAAAGCATAGTATGCTAGCTTTGCGAAAATGATTTGTATACACAGTTCGATATTGTGCCCTGCAATTTCGTAGTTGCCTCTTTGCTAAATCAAGCTTAATATAGTCTCGATTGGTAATGCGATATTCCCTAGACAGAAACCGTGTAACGGAATAGAGACGAATGTTGTTTGAGGTAATGAATATTACAGAATAAATCATGGAATAGAGCATGCAGACCAGTTAGATAAGTTCAATTAAACATCTCGTGTTTCGTTAAATTGCGCTATTAAATCCAACGCACGACGTTTTCTCTACGAGCATACATGTCTATAAAGGCATCTCCCCAATTAAGAGAAAATAAATGTTGTCTTGAGTATTTAGATTTATTGAGATATACTGGTAAAATGTATTAATTCACATTGCGACACGAGTGTTTTTTTTTATACCGAGACTATCTTGCCGTATAGATAGATACTTGACACATTATACTGATCTATAGGGAAATTACCCCTGTCACATACCAGTGTAACTTCACTGCGAGCAATCATTTATCCCGTATTTAGTCACATTTTCAAAGAATAAGATAGTTCGATAGATTGTGATGTATGTATGTTCCATCCTGAACAGCACCTGTGTCGTTTCAAATATTTACGTACAGTAATGTTGTATAGATGTACTCATTCTAACTCCCTATTGGTGACAATTTGAGACTGTTGACAATGTCAATTAAAAACGCGTTCGTTCCTTGTTATAAACAAAACGCATGCACATTATATATCCTTGTAACTTTATTATTTCAAGTTAATGTATTTGGCCTTTTAATTAGTACACGTTTTTCAACATCAAGATGCCGTCCTTTGTTTAAGACTCATAGTTTAATATAGTACCCATTTTCCGAACCGGTTTCTGTATCTTATGTGAACAAGACACCCTGTAGTGACACAATAATGTTCTAACGGGGAAAGCAATGCTGTCTCAAATACCAACCACAAGCAGTATTACTACATTTGGACTGATTTCAAGTCATTTGAAATATGTGCGCATCACTGTCAACAGAAATGCATAAATATGTCAAATGCGGTTTAGAATTCTGACAATATCCCTAGCACGACAGCGATAAATCAATTATAATTTCGTACAGGTCCACAACGACCATTTTAAAAGCAGTTTGTAAGACCAGACAGGTATTGAATCTAGTGTGTAGGTTATTTGCCTGGTGCTCGCATCACTATACAACTAGGTCGGTTTTTATTTAGAACAGTGTTGTATCCATTCAATAGTTTAACAACAGTACAAATAAAAGGTCATGATATAGTGATTCGTTTTGAAAAAGAATCATTGAGAAAAATAAATGCTACCTTTAAAATCTGCCAAAACAATAATTATTTGATTTTCTTAATATTTTAAGAGGTTATTAATAAAGTTAAATGCTGCATCGTCAGCAGTGTTTTTAAATTATAAGCACCTGTCCTCAGATTTATAACATTCATTTTCATTCCCGTATCCTTGTACTTAAAGTAGTATAGGCCAACCCCGACAGCGGCTTGTTTCCTCGTGATATAAATCAACCGCCTCTTTTAATCAAACTCCGGATTTTTCATAATAATAAACGTGTCAACACGCTCCTTTAATATCCGCTTACACTTCAGTAGCTATGCTATCTCTTTTCATACCCTTTATTCCAGTTCCGTTTACAAACAGTCAGTTTTCCATGATTATGCAAGTTCGATTTTATCACAATTTCAACTTTACGTAAGGACTTGGATTGTTGGTATACATATGTTATTCTTTAAATAAGAATGATAACAGCTGAACATGTAACAGGTAAATGGGACTTTGTTAAACATATGATAGTGAGAGTTTATCGAACTTGGCTAAATGTGTGATACACTTTGTAAAGGAAAGGAATTAGCAGATCGCCGTATGTGTTATACCCTGGCATTTTAAGGCAATTAACGATACATTCCGAATGAATAAGAAAAGCATGTCCGTACATCTTACTTGTTTTCTTCATGTAAACAGCTTTTTTCAGTTCATTACTGAAACTATTTGAAATCTAAGTACAGGACACATTTTCAAATAATTAAACATGGACATAAGATGAAGCTTTGGTAGCGAGATTACGAATATATGTTTAACCTTATTTTTTACTCTGAATCAATAAAAAGAAAACCAATTGATATCAATAAGCATATTGTGTACTGAAACAATATTGATAATGGTAAGGGTCCTGTTAAGGATAAATCAATTGGCTTTAATTCTCGACTAGAAGATTTCCATTTTCATCGCCACAGGTCTATCTCGCATCGCTGCATCAATTGATTTAAAAATTGATGGATGTACATGAATTATCGAGGAGACTTGTTTGTCCGGTAAGATGGCTTACATACAACTTTAGGAGACACTTTTTCCATAGTGGCTGCGGACTGTCTGGCCATTGCATCATGCAATTTAGATATATCAGCAAATTACTTTTAATCGGAATTATTTAACGTTCTATTTATTACGTTCATTATATTTTCCTATGTATTTATCTACGCACTTGAGTATTCATTTAGTTATCTCTTAAGATTATTTCTATCGTTTAGCATGTCATTTGCAAAATAACTCAGTTCACTTAATAAGTTCCATTACTATTTGTAGATTGTGTTTGGACAAAGATGTTTCAGCCGTTATGTTTTTACCAGTACGACTGTTATAACTAGGGGTTGACATTTAAAAACGATTAAACAGTAGAAACTGACTATATTCTCACGTAAATTTTAAGCCAGCTTAAAAGTGAAAATAGAGGGATCCGTTTCCGCATAATTTACATGATAACATAGTTAACCTTCTTAACCAACCCCGCAAGGGTAAGGAGCAAATTTTGATTCGATCGTAATGGTATGCAATACACACATTCTTAGATGATTTAAGATATTCACTATATTTAGAGTATGGGTTATTCAAGACCATTTTATATTATGTTGTAGCTTTTCGAAATGACATGATACAATTGTCGAGGTAATCTATGAATTAATAGAAAAGGATAAGATTCATCACATATCTTACATTTAACTGTAATACTATAATTTCATTAACACAGTAAGCTATCGGAATATAAGTATGCGCCTTACACCAAAACTATTAATGCAATTAATGACTTTATAGACTGATCAATGTAAACTAATGAATCCAAATTGTATATTGATCAAGCGGATGCACACTTACTGTGGTCAACGACATGGCTTTACCATATACGTGCATTCAATGGGACGAATGACTATAACGACCAGCAGGTCCTTAATGAAGTGATAGTATCTCGTGCCAACATAAACTATTGGTGAATCCAAAAGGTAAACGGGAAAGGTTTTGACCACATACGTTGCAGCTATCCAATCTTATCTAATTTGCTATTAGTTCTTTATCTTGAAAATGCCAGATTCTATAAACGTTGATACTTTCGTAGAGTCCATGCATATGAAATAATCATGTACGTGTTATTTCTGAATTACAATAAGGGTATGGTGAATTAACTTTTAATATTGTGTTACGTCATTAGCTAGCTTGTTCTTGTAAAATCGCACATCGTCAACAGCTGATCATTGTTGTCAATTTCGCCATTGGCCACTTTCGAAATCAAAAGAGCCAAGATGTCCATTAATCGAAATCTTTATTGACATAAAGAATGGTAACTGTGCATATGTTGATGTAAGCAACTGAAAAGTGTAGGTACTGTCAACGAAACAGCATATCACCATAGGATGTTTGTAAAAAGGCAACATTTACAATCAATCTTTGGAAAGCTAAAAGAAGAAAGTAAAACAAACATTCAAGGTAGTGTGTCAGGAAATGGGTAAGACAAATTGATAACACCAACCTTTGCGCTATTATAGACGTTACTTCTGAAATATTAAGAAGAAGGTGTCATGAAGACTTTTTCATTTCTAGACAATATTGAAAATCCTTATATTAACATGCTGAAGTTGATATAGTAAATATAAAAATAAAATACACTAAGACGTCTATTAAAACATCGCTTACGATATATGGTAAAAAGATACAGTTGCAGTGAAAAGTTGTAATCTTCTGGTAAGGTGTATTGATGATATTCACAGACTGACTCATTTTATATTGACTTTTACATAAACATGTTTCTTGCAATATTCATAGACTCATAAGTGAATGCCTACAATGCTGAAACATAACGTTGTTTTAAGAATGTTCTAATTTATCAGTTATCTGTCAAAAGGCCACACTTACTACTTATTCAAACATAGTTTAACATCCTGCTATGGTACGAACGTCATTGATTTAAAACAGTAGATATCTGATACATCGTCAACGTCCGTGTGCGTTCAAAACAGATGTCTGTATGATGAGGAGTAGCCGGTATTTTCCAAACAATACCTTTCTTTGCACTTATTTAAACCCTATGTTGCAGGTACTCTAAATAATCGTCTCACTGAGATGATTTTGGAGTACCTACGACATAGTCTTTGACGGTCATATAAGGATTCAGGGATTCAGGGATATGGTAAACTCCTTTTATTTAGAACTCCGTCAAAGTATGTTTTATTCTTATATTAACACAAAAGGCACACAGCTATTATATGCATAACAGTGGATCACATCTAGATTGATGAATACAACAGGTGCTTGTTTATCTAAGTATACGTACATACCTTTCAATATCTGCTGTATATCACTTTTAACATCATATATTCCATTATGAAGAAGTGAATTCAGAATCAACGCACACTTATTTTAACACAAACGTACCACTTTTCCCGTAGTTTACGTTGACAGTTAAAAAGCTAGTCTAATCAAATTGTGTTATTGTTAATTTATACCGAGACAAACTAAGCAAGCTAAACACAATAGGGAAATGCGCAGCGCCACTTACAAACCGTCTTTGTATATAAAACGAGTAAAGAAACACTGTCACGAGTTCGTAGATTTTCTATTGAACGTTTCTACTTTACTTGAACAGTTGGAGCTAGCGTGTCCCCTTTTTGCACCTCTGATTAGTCTATGATGGTGTTTCTTCAGAGTTGAGCCTCTTTGTATTTAATATGTGGATCAAATGTTGGACGTAAATGTACCCTGTAGGAATGGCATGGTCCGAATAATCCTTTACAAGCAGCGCTAAGAATGGCAAGTGCTGTATTGGGAATTTCCAGCTGATAGATCGAAGTGTACCGTGACATATTGTGGTATTGGAAAGCTGTTCTAGCGAACGTAATACTCGCGGAAACTTGAAGTGTTTTATCACATTGAATATGCTGGGTTGAAACTTATTTGTTTTACCATCGATTACAAAACAAAGTCCATTTATTCTAATTATGTTCCGTGTCTGCTCTATAGTATGAAATATTGAAATACGTAACATGCTTAGAAATGCCTGCTTCAACGGTAACGTTTGTAAATGGCATTTTCTTTATTGTTGGCGTCGAGTTAAAAACTGATACTTTAGCTATTGTTTTGAACAACTAGAGAATAATGTGTATTTTTTCAATATCGATATGCACTTACAATTTGTGGAAGACAGTGGTACAGAGGTAGAGCGTCGGCCTCTTGTGCCAAAGGTCCCGGGTTCGAATCCCGTGATGAGCGGGTTCTGCCTTTGGGATTTTTCCACACAAACGGCGCGAGTACTGGTTAAGTTTCCAGGAAGCAGACATCGAGCGTGATTAATATAAGCTTAAGTTTGTTTCGCAATAGATGTAAAATAAATAAGTTTAAACTTTACTTACAATACTATTTATGTTTCAGAGAAAAATCATGCACACATACATGTACTGTAACCGTTGAAGCAGGCAGTTCTAAGCATGTTATGTATTTCAAACTATAGAGCAGAAACGGAAAGAACAATTGCTAGTGTAGACAAATAACTCGAAACACGATATCGTAAAAAAAACCTATGCGTCAATATCTGTGAAAAACTAAAAGGAAGGTGTAAAACACATATGTATCACAATGACAGTACTGTAACGGCTATATAATGCGAACGAATTCGAATGTAAACGATCTTAAAACAGCATTTCACTATAGGAGTACAAAACAGCTACTGAAAGTTTAATGACACGATCAATTAACGTGGATTGAACTTTGTGTCAACTGGAATGCGTTTTAGATCCTTGATTAGTTTTGCTATCAAGCCCTCTTCCATATACTGTTCCATTTAATTAGACACGTATTGTCGTAATTAAAAGCACTACCACTAAGTAAAGGGAACATTTTAGAAGTTGTTAGATGATATAAGTTATTGATTCAGTGTACAGGATGTGCACTGCTTGCAATTTGTTCTTGAGTTCATTGTTTTTATATCACCAGTATATGCAGAATCGTTTCTATATTGAGGAAGGATTGATGAGTTTTTAGACACAGTATGTGTTTCGCAAGGTTCGCGAGATAAAGTGTATGCAAACATGAAAGTCAATCGATTTAAGATGAACTTTTCATTTTTAATATGTATTTATATACTTCAATATTATGAAAATTATATAAATTGCTTCTTTGCCATCCATATACCCTGCACAGTACTTAATCTTTTTCAAACGATAAATATATGGTGGACTTATTCAGATGTTAAGGTCAATTTACAAAAGCTCTTTTACTCTTCAATATGTTTAGAGTGTTTACGATACAGTGCACGAAACTTGAGGAAGTCATTGTCGACATTAAATTCCCAGAGTACAGAGGAAGGGTTGATGAGTTTTAATATTTAACAATTTGCAAGTGTCGTAGGCGACTTTGGAGGAAGACAGTGACGATACTTCACATAAGATATTTAGTCACGAAGCGTTATCGCAATGCATACGAAATGTACAAGTGAGCTGTCCCGCGAGAAAACCAACATTATAACCTCTGCGTAATGTATCGACCCAGATCAGCCTGCGCAGTCCGCGCAGGCTGATCCGGGCCGACACATTCCGTCTCAGGCGGATGGAGGTATAGAGTAATGATTCTTGAAACAGAAAATCCAAAGGAGACGAAAAGTGTCTATCCGGGTAAGCCTGCGCGGCATGCTTAGGCTGATCCGGGTCGATAATTTACGCAGAGTGCACAATGTTGGTTTTCTCGCGGGACGGCTCATACTACTGAGGCAATATTGTTAGACGATTCTGTGAACTTGTGTAGATTGTGAACAACTGAGAGGGTACGTATGATGATCTGAACCTACCGTGTTCAGAAATGCCAAAATAGTTCCTTTTCCCATGCACTGGCTCAAAATGAACCATTTCCCCCTGTATAAGGTAACATAGCGTTCTGATAATATAAGCTGAATGCTTGCTTCAATCGAATGTAATATAAATAATGTTTAAACTAAGTACAGAGTAACTGAAAATCCACCCTTGTTTTGCCAGCACACTTAAATGGTCTTATCAAAATCGATAAACAGTTAGATTGAGTTAATGAATATTGCAGGTTATGTGTTTATCACATATACCGGGTCGATACATTGTCACAAATGTCAACGGAATGGTATATCATTGAAGTATCTGTTTTATATTTCCAATGAGCTGGAAACAGAACTACGTGTATTTTTTATTTTTAGTTCATTCGATTGAGATTTCATTTGTTTAAACTAATGTGCGAATGCTCATACCGACCTTTCAATTAAAGTCGATAATTCATTCATGAGACAGCTGTTTGGATTAATTTAAATATGTCGCAAACAAAGCTAAAACCACGCACTGATCATTCAAAACAAGATCGACCTGTCGGATAAGCCAATAAAGCGAATTCACCCATGTATTAATGTTTTATGAAATATATAAATTATTAGAAAAAAAAAATGAATTGGTTATATCGATCCACTTCTGTGCGATAAATTGAGTAGAACAACTTACTAGTGAATGTATTATTACTTATATGAAAGGAGTAAATATTATAGAATAAGTCTCATTTTATAATAAAGAATGACATATCCAGAAGCTGCGTCAACGGCATGCGAGGTGAAGGGTCGGACACAACTATACCTCGGTGGGCTATTACACGAGTTATAGTCGAATTTGAACTAGTTTGCGAGCTGTTGATATTTCCCAAGAAAGACAAGCATAATAAACATGCCAACCTGTCACTTAAAATACGTGTTAATGTTATCAGGGGCCCAATAAATATATCAAATCGTGTATAGTATGGTACCATTTTTTAGCCATACAACTCTTAGAGTATCAAATGTTTAACAAGATAAAATGGATACGCAATTGCCAAACAAAATTAGTTTACCTATAAACAATCATGTCTGCATTGTATAAGCGGAGTGAACTTTCGCGTTACAGTTTTCGTATGGAGTAAGAGTACGTGCAAACTATTCTAGCCATAAACTTTATCTAAACTGCACCGCAATCGAAAACAATTATAGGCTAAGCATACCATTACAAAGAGTAGGATAAACATTTAAGTTGAATGACTATTACGATATATCATTCGCAGTAAGCATCATTTCAAACATACAGTAATAATATTGACTTCATTATCTGTCAAAATTATATTGCTTATATGTGACCAGCTTAAATACCGTACCAACATAGAGGAATGTGTTAAAGGCACTAGTGATGTGCAAACATATCACGCAGAATAACATAAACAGGTATTTGAATGGTATGTGATGCTTGTAACAGTTTTAATTCATTTATAATTGCCTTTAGTTCAGGAGCATGTTTATCGATTGATTTGAATGGTTTAAAACTGGTCACATGACAAAAGAAGTTTACCTTTTGTATATGTCTAAAGGAAATGGGTCACGGGATCAGATAACGAAACTACATTATGTATCTCCCCCTAAAAGCAGATAAAACATTTTAAATGCGAATATTTAAACATCCACTAGACTACATACAGTCTTGTTGAGTATCGCCTTACTAACTTTTTCGCCACCTAACTAGTGCAAACAGTATGGTGAGGTCGATACTAGTTGCGTGACTATTTATGTTGATCGAGAGACAAACTCGAGAATGTACCGACTTTTATCCAGTACGTGTTTGTGTCATAGAATCAGAAATATTTGGGCCATTTCTTTGTCTCGTACATAAGAAGACTTCACCTCGGGAATGCATTATTTTAATATATTTAGGGTGTTTCTGGATACACAGGAATATGGCATTCAGTGAGAAAATGCTTTTACGCTGTACTAGATCGCTTCTTCAAAATGTCTCTTTGTGCATTTTATGTGTAGTTACTAAACACTCTTAATGTGCATTTAGGCTACACAAGAAGCATATACGCGACACGACGTGGGAAGAATAGTGCGACATTAGTTCATCAGTTAATGACTCCATGCAGGTACATAATGAACACATGGAAGAATGAAAAAGTCTTTGTCGATTTCACGCATGTAATCGCCATGTTATTTTACAGCTAGAAAGTATCAACATGTCAAAATTAATCCCGAATGACATTATTCCGCGCAAATTGAGCGCCCCCAAACAGTTCCCTTTACATTTAAAAATTGTTTAAAAAAAAATAATCTTAAATTAAGAAAACTAACTACAATTATACGCGAATGCTTTAACTTTACATGCTATTAGACTGAACATGATAATATATGCATATATCTCATGACGGTAGAAAGTATCGATGTTCCGTACGGGCTCGGTAGTATAGGACTTCTAAAGTACAGGCGGTGTTCATGCTTTCTACATCAGCATCAACATGAAGACATACCTTCGCAAACATTTAAAATCGATCATTGTTAACAGGGAAATGCATTGCTTTCCCTGCACATAGGGCAACACTAAAGGTTTATTGAACACAGGATGGTTTCTTTAACGTCCAAGTGGCCCAATAATTGCAAATCAACCATAAACAGAATAATGTCATACTATATTTTTCGATAGCAAAAGGCAACAAAGAACAATATCTCATAAGACAGGTTTTAGTATGACATGGTTCATATTATAAGGTGACCTTTATGACGGGTGTCGAATTCGCTGAATTTGTAGAATGCGTAGGATGTGTTCGTCTAAAGAACGAGCATTTTATTCCAAGGTTCGAGTTAGTTTTGAACTTTAACGGCTGTTGTATTTTAATAGAATATAAATATATCAAATGTGTTATGTTTGGATTAGAAAATAAACACTTTATATTCGTCTTTGTGCAAAGTAAAACAGACATTCCCCCATGCGGGTGATTGTGGATTGGTACCCTGTATAATCACGACGGACAAAAACGAGCTACCCCCTGAGATGTTTAGGCGTGTACCTCAAGAATGAGCAAACCGCCGGGGGGAGAATCACAATTTATTTTCTATTGGATAACGAGTTTGAATCACCATGATTCCCCTAAACAACTGACTATTTCAGAAGTGACGGCTTCTGATTATTTAATGTCTGACTGTTATGTCCCTAAATCGTTAATGAAACAGGCTAATTATTATACCCCCAGATACATAGTATATTGGGGATATATAGGAGTCACGCTTGTCGGTGGGTCGGTCGGTCCGTTGGTCTGTAGACATTTCTTGTGAACACTATTTCTCAGCAACCCTTTGTCAGAATTCAATATAACTTCACAAGAATGATTGATACCTATACCAAGCCTAGTTGTGCATATTTTTAAATGAGTTATGGCCCCTTGAATTTCTCATATATTTGTATATTGTCAGGCACCAGCTGGGGGTATTCATCAACTTCAGTGATATTTCTAGTTAATCTTCATCTGTATCAGTGTCATCATGAAAATATGTGCATTAACATTTAACAGGTAGCGCCTATGATCAAAATGTGGGTTTGTGTGTGTACGTACTATCACGGCATTACTAGCTAGTCTTGCTGTTAGATGTACGTTTATTCTGATATCAGAGAATGCATGGTAACTATTTTCAAATAACGTGAGATTATTACTGTCGGTGTGTTCACTACCGTCATTATTAACGAACACATCGGGAGTCCAAACCCGCATCAATCACTCTCTTGGCGGACACTCTTGTTGCTACTGCACACTCGAATGGGGTTCAAAAAATATACAAATAGTAACGTAAATTTTGTTTATGTGAAATACATGACAATACGATGAATAACATGTTCTTAACGTAGAACAGCACAAAAGAACAGTAATGCTGCCACATCCATGATATTTCAGTATTTTGAGACACGGAGATTCTTCTACTAAAATGCCGCCGTTTTCATACGGATTTTCAAAATTTGATTAAATGTATAAACGAGGTTTTTGAACCATAACCGCGCTAGAAATAAATCCACGCGAGCCAGGCTGATGCATCCTGATTCAATCGATTTAATACAAGTCAATTAAACACGTGCATTCTTCTTAAATAACGAATCGGAGCGTAACAATATTAAGATAACATTGGGGAGGCTAGCCTTTATGATATTAGACAAGAACAAGCTATGACAGATAATTGATTGTCAATATACGTTATAAACAACTGAACCGAATATCTATTTGGTCCCTCGATTATGTTTACATATCTTTCGAACAGGTGTAGGTTAAATATCGAATTCGTTATTATCAAAAACAAAGTCACAAACACTCGAAAATATTTCAACGGTTTACTTCTTGCGAAATATTCCGTACATTTGTAGTAATATCTTATTATAATGTAGGTGGAAGATAGTGTTGGGCTATATAACCGTTTCCTGCATTGTTTCTTAACTGTTCGTCTCGTGTTCATGGTAACGGAATTTTGGTTGCTATTTGCAAGCCAACAAGTTCATATTGCTGAGTATTGTATTAACTTCATGATGAGCACTTCAATATATCACATTTAGCTACATGCATACGTGAATATGTAACACAAAAAACACATTACAAAAGGGGTGAAAACTTCTTCATTTTCAGATGATTACACTATCAAAGACTATTCTTTCATGACAAATAAGATTAGTTACAATCAGTTTTTAACCTGAACGCTGTGCCTCGATGATTAAATCATACATCGCGGTCAGTTGTATTTCTGATTTAATTAAAAGTTTGGCATAATGGGATATAGGTCTTATACTCTCCTGATGAATGTCCAAGTCATAAAAGTGTTCATCTGCCAATTATACAAACTATAATGTATTTGATAACATAGAAGTCCAACAGTGGAATTGCTGCCAAACCGATTCCCGTTATATTTTTGTCTTTTAGTTACACATTTAAAAATTAAAACAACTGTATTCACGTGTTAATAGTGAAAATCTGACTTATTACTGTAAAAGAAGCCACATTTAAAGCGAAACAGAAACTAAAAGTAAATAGTTCATTTGAAGACATATCTATTTTTCCCCACTGGGTTTAGTTGTGAGTTACATATTAACATGTGTTAATATTCATCTACCCATCTAAAGAAGTTCGAAATGGATAGAATAAAAAGAATAGGACCAGTTAGACATTCCATTTCGTTAACTGTAAACATCCGTTTGTTGTGTTAAACAGTAGCTGAGTCTTTCCGATGACAAAGATAAAAGCTTAACGTATAAAACATGTGTTATAGTAAGTTGGAGCTAAGTCTGGCGTCGTTCCGTTACATTAACCTTTATTCGACACACCTTCTCGGTCTCTGAGTGATTTCAATTTTCTCCTCTACAGAGTGAAACCCGGCATTCTTCCTAGATCGGCTCATACTGAAGACTTTACAAATGGTAGTAGTTGTTTCAATGTCGATTTGGATTGCGTAAATCGCTGCTATTAGTTCAAAGTTACCAAGAAGTAGTGGTACGGCACACAAACATTCCGTTACTGAATGATAGAACATCCATTCAGTAACACATTCAATTTTAAATGAGACGTGGCTGGTGATATGATGCCGCATTTCGCTTGCAGTTTTACATCACCTAAAGATGCATTGGCGTAACACTATTTATTTCAATTTGTCGACCGAAATATGCATATGTTAACGCTATATTCAACAAATAGGCGAGTATAAATGACTCTAGTGGCCGGGTGCTGTCCTTATATATGTAGTAACGGTACTACAATAAAAAACAACAATAAAACAGTTATCGGCTAATTTTTGATGGTTACGCTTTGGAATCTACAGACATGAAAGAGTCCAACCCATCAATAATGCATATATCTACACGTTCATGATTGCGTTGGAGTCAGTGATTCACATGATAGCCTCCCTTATTTTGTTTACGTTGCAAATCCTGTCTAGCCATAATTTACTAAGATTCAATTCAACTATGGATAAAATGGTATTCCCTCGACGTTTCAGTCGCATAATCCCTACACAATTATAGTAGCGTTTATGAAATCCTATATAACCCCATTTAAATCCCAACTCATTAAACATTTTCCCATTTAACCGTGTAATGTTAACATACTTTTGTAATTAAGTCTTGCTCTATTACTTTCTATTTTGAACTCATTCACTTCTGGGTGGAAAATGGATGTCCAGTCACCGCTGATTACCAAGAATTAAACGTCGGATTGTCTGGAGTGACCAGTATTCCTTCAATACAATGGTATTTCGTTCACTTTAGTTAAGCCCCATTCCTTATTTGAAACACATCTTACGATAAGGCTGCATTTGATTTACATACACTGATAACCTAATTCTCATTCGGTTATTCCTTCTGAGTTTAATATCCCGTGTTGTATTTGTAAATTCCTATTTGATAGGATCTATTCACGTTAACAAGTATCCTAGTGGTTATTCCGTAAACCTGTGTTAAATTAATCAGAAATACTTTGTAGAAGCAAGAAGGCACTATAACTACGACTAATAATCCCGTTTACTCAATGTATAGTTTATAGCTAAAACAAAGGCATATCGCGCAGTGGACTCGGATTATTATGAGTACTTGTAAGTGTTGATGACAATAGAAAATCAAGAATAATATATCCCGTAAATGATAAGACTGATTCAATTAACCTTCCAAGTAAATCTAGCAATTGTTTGCTTCTTGTGTCGATGTTGCCCATACCCGTAATCTATGTAATATTTGTTTTCTCACTTGTATTCAAATTGTTTACAAAGACATCGCCAATAAGGAGCATAATAATGCGTAACAAGAAATTATTTTCGTGAGTATTCATGCTGAGATCAGGTAAAACAACTCTCATTTGGTGAAGCTTATATTTGTGTGCAGATACACAATTGATTGAGAAACATGAACTATCTTTCATGTAAAAAACACCGTTAACCGAGCCATTATTAATAAATGTTCACTTCAAGGTACTGCATGTAAAAAGGAAATTCCATGGAAATCACCATCTTCAGTACATAAATAAATAATTACGCCAGAAATATTTGAAAATTGCCAATTCATACAAATGCTTATTCCGATTTTAAAGAACCGAGCGTTAGTTGTATAGTCGGATTTCCTTGGTTCTAAAACTTGAGCACGTGATCTTGAGAATTTCAATGCATGAGGTCAATTCGAGACCCGTTATGTGGTGTCGTCCGATTAAATATGTCTACAGCGACGTGTTAAGGTCTGATTTTAATGAGATATGTTTTCACTATAGGAATCTGTTTTGAAATATATTGACTTTCCCAATTCATCGTTTGAGATTGATAGGAGATGTGATTATCGGATTAAATGCGACGTGTCTGGCTTATGTTTACGGAGAAAACGTCCACTGTGTCTGCCTTAACATGTGGATATTTCAACATTAAGAAGGCAAGTGCGTCTGGCCTTTGTTGTGGTCTTTATTTCCGTCAGGGATGTAGTTGTCTGTCTTTATTGATGTATGCTAAGATTTAAGTAGGTTTAGTTCGTCCATAACATTCGACGAACTAAGAATGGTTCATTAACGAGGTTAACTCATTCCGACATACTACAATTCTGCAACAAACTACTTTGAAATGTCTTGGCAACAATTTCATCTCCGCCAATGAAAGAATATTAAAGTAATAGGATTGAAAATATTGTGGCAAAGGGGGGAAATTACTCATTATAAGCAATTTCTCAAAGTAACTGATCACATCAGAAGGCAAAAGTATCATATCATCCGTTTCATTGCTCGAGAATTGCTCGAAAATCGGTTACAAGGTTTGACATTGTTATCTTCAGAAACGGGTTGTATTAATATAATATGTACATATCTTCTTAATATTACATAGATAAACATTTATATTCGTTTCATTACAAATGAAGATTGTAGATATATCAATGAATTTGGAACACTTATAGTTCACATCTTACTAAAAAACACGCCTCATTACTAAAAGTTGTGTGCCGTTATTGTTTTCGTATACATCTTTTGTGATCATACTTTCAGTAACTGCATTATTATGTATTACCTCGTAATCGGTACGAAGTAAATTGTTATTCATGGGACATGTATAAATATTTCCCTTCACCTTGAATATGATGATTAAATGACAGCTACTCTCTATGGTAAAATAAAATAAAATAACCTTAAACAGCACTCACCATAGTTGTATGAGTCCGTCGTTCTTAGAATTACTGCTATATGCCATGCGTACTTGTAATGACACCATCAAAAGTCGATTGCCTCATTTTTAACGGATGTTCAAAATAGTGTGGGTGTAATGGCCCAACATTCAGACAACTAATGTCTAAGAACTGTACAATATGTCATTGTTTTCTGTTTTAATGTGTTTGCCTTAAGTAGAATGTGTTTATGCATGTCTTGAAATGCTATTGTATGTTGCATATATTTATGTCTTGTTTATTTTCAATAAGTCTTGTACGTACGCCTTTAAAGCCATAATATTATATAATACGACAGAAAACTGTACATAAAACTCTAACATATTCTTCTACTTAAACAAAACACAATGTATAAGGTCTCACCGGGAATCAATGTGATCAGATGCTTTCATCATTTACTAATTGATGATTGAACAATTAAAGCAACCAACTCGTTTGCATGTGTTCTATCACCAATGGCATGGTACCATGTGTATGTACTATTGCGTAATTATGCAACCTCTCTAAATGAAATGTGCATCATCCTTACTGTTATTGATGTTCTCTTTACGACAAATGTAGGTTTAACTTCATTTATGTTTGTTTTATTTAAGTATATTTTAAATATATGCTATCACTGATGCCTGTATTAAATTCCAATATATCTGTTCTCGTTATATTATCGTAAATTGCCTGGAATAAACTTTAAGAAACATACCATTTTCCTAATACTACAACAATCAGCATTGATATCCATTTTATTACGAACGGAGATGAACTTTCTCTCAACAAATATGATCCATTACGGATCAAGACCTGTTTCAACACTTTACTCACTTGAGGAACCATTGTTTTCTTTTGTTTAAACGTTTTCGAACTTCTGAATTTCTGTATTCAATACAATATTATGTTTTAACGTTTTTGTCAATAACAGGTTATTGTGTTCGAATTGGATTGTAGTGCATTATCATAGTATTGTCCGTAGCAATATATTGTCAGAAAGGTGAAGTTTATGAAAAACATACTACATGGTAGAATAAAAGGTCATGGACACAACCCAATACTTAACATTAGTTTATGTGTAGCGCTTCCGCACAGTAACTACAATATTGTACGTCTGCACGTCAAATAGCAATATCATCGTCTATTGTTTCTTTTTGAAATGATTGTTAGTTTCATATCCTTATGTGCAAATACAGGATAGGGTTTTGAAATTTAAACTCTAATATTCTGATAGAACTGACATAGTTCATACTTACTCCGTGTTGTATTCATGGTCATACTAAACATGATTTCAATCTTGAAGGAAATATAGCTTCAAATGTCATTGAATGCACATTATAAATTCTCGATCTTCTATTTAAATAAAGTAGACTAAGACTACCTGTGGATGCTTGCGTACTTAAAGTGTAATTAGACAAGCCGTATTGCCTACTCTGTTCTTATTGATTAATTATAGACAAACATTTCATTTAAAAAACCAAGATCTTGTTGTTTTAGAACTAATTATACGTTTTGGTCGAACACAAATAATTTGCAGGTCAAATACGAAATTGCCAATGTTAACTTTGCATACATATACAACATAATCGCGGAAAACCAAACGAATCACTAACACCATATGGACGATTAATGTCTAAGTGGACTTCAATCAAGGTATTTAGTTTTATACCTTCATAAATTATCACATTAAGTAATAATGACTGGACATAACCTGACAGTTATAATAGGACTGATACATTAAGAAATCAAACCATTTAAAAATATACTTTACATTTAAAAAAACACATCTATGTCAATGCATCATCACGAAAAAAGGAATATCTCGAAAAATCAAATTGCATAATTGTTGAGAGACGTCTGATTTCACGTCTGTAAGATTGAATGGCATCATTATAAAAATGGTGACTAATCGAAAAGGGTGCATACACATACGTGTACTAATTGTGATGTTATGCATTTCCAAGAGTCATACTTGCATTAATACTTATCGGTGCGTTTTACGTGATGAAGTAGTCTATATCTCAGATCAGATGATCTATTTCAAATCACACTCATTCCTAGGATACATCTTAAAATACAATTCACGGATTCAAGACTATTAAAGTACGGTTATATATCCGCATGAATGTCATCACATTTCCTCAATTAGCGCCTGTAGATTTCAAGCATAGTTTTAATGTTGATGTATAGCGTGATTATTGCCACAACTATCATTAGAAACATAATGAAGCAATTTCTCCAATTGCCACAATGTTTTCATTTTTCTTCTATAAAAAGACTTTGTACCTGTATAGAATTTCATTATTTTTCCGTAGATGGATTTAAAAGTAATTTGTGCAGATTTATCTATTGGAAAGAGGTAACAATGTATCAGTAATTGAAGTCTCCTCATTTTGGTCGTGATGCAAGTTGTAGGATGTTTGATCTGAGTACCCACAACCCCTTTAAGTCTAGATCACTATAGGAATTATGAACAAATACATTGCAGGTGTAACGGATATCATATGCTGTTGACACTTGTGTTAAAAGCCAAACGTGGCTTCAGTGACGTCTCCGAAGATATTATGAAACAAGGTAATTATATATCTTTTAATAATCGGCATCATGGAAAAGATATGTGTATCAACACATCAATAATTATAGTATGTGTTATCACGACGTTCCTTTGTGTAAATTACTTTTACTGTTGTTACATGTAAGTTTATCCCTTGATGTATCAGAGTTAAGTCAGTAAACGTACTACTATTATTATTCCCGACAAACTCGGAAATCTAACCCTGATTAATCGCTCCAATGGCAAATCTTTAATCTAAAATGCCGTCGTTTTTATACGAATTTTCAAAACTTAATTTAAAGTATAAATTAGTTTTTTTTAACCATAACCGCGTTAGAAATAACTCTACGTGAGCTAGGCTGGTGAATCCTGATTAATTTAATCGATCTGCTACAAGTCAATTAAACACGTGCATTCCTCTTGAATAACGAATTATAGTGTAACACTCTTAGGATGACTTTGGGTAGTCTAGCATTAATGCTATTAGACAAGAACAAACCATGACAGATAATTAACCGAATTTTTAATTAGCGATTATTTAGATATATATTTCGAACAGGTGCAGGTTATATATCGAAATCGTTAGTATTTAAAAGCAAAGGGCACAACTGCGAAACCACGATGCCCTAACTGGATTCCGTAATAAACACTTGAAAATGTGTCAACATTTTATAGCAGGTAAACCTGCTTTTAATGATATGAAGTTACCCTTAATGTCACTCATACCAAATATTCCGTATACATGTACTTGTAGTAATGACTTATTAGATGGAAGAGATTTGTTGGCTAAATAACCGTTCTGTGCATTGTTATGTAATGTTCTTCTCGTGTTCATGGTACAGGAATGTTGGTGAGTATTTAGTCACCAAGGTCATTTATGTCCATTTTGCTGAGTTATTTACGTACTTTGCTTTACAAATCAATATATTATTATGTTCAACACAGAAATAAATTAAAATATTGGTGATAATTGCTTCGTTTTTAGAACTAACAACATCGAAATCTATTATTTCATGACATATGAGATAATCGGAGCAACTGTATAGTTTTATATCTGAACATTTTGTGGCTCGATGATTATTTCATACATGGCGATCATTTGTAATTATGATTTAAATAAAAGTTCGTCGTGATTTAATCTCCCTGAATATGAATATCTGAGTCATTAAATTGTTCATCTGTCAAGTATATATAAACTATAATGTAATTGAATTCATAGAATACCAGCCGATTATGTATTACCGTTATATAATTTTTTTAAATAACCAATTAAAAATAATAAAACAAATCTCTATCAACGTTTTATAGTGAAAACCTGACGTATGAATTTTAGAGAACATGGATATTATATGAAATTAAAACAAAAAGTAAATAGGCTATTTGAAGTCTGCCTACCGTGTTTGGTTGTGAGTTTCCTATTGACGTGTGTAAATAGTTAGCTAGTCATCTTAAGTATTTCGAAAAGAACCGATTTTTAAAAATGACAAATTAGACATTCCGTTTACTCGAAAATTCGCTTTGTTGTGTTAAAAAGCAGCTGAGTCCATCTGGCGACCAAGATATAAGCCCATCTTACAAAACATAGTAAATGAGAGCTAACTTTGGCGTAGTGGTAGTCTAAACTAGATTCGACACACCGCTTCGGCCTCGGAGTGGTGAGAATGTTCGCATCTAGAGGACGAAACGCGGCATCGACCCTTGGTCGGATCATGCGGAATACTTTACAAACGGTAGTAGTGACTTCCCTCCGTGTCGCTTTTGATCGCCTAAAGCGCTGGTATCCGTTCAGAGTTACAGAGCAGTAGTGGTACGGGTACCAAGGATACGCCTTGATACATCTTAACTAAACTACAATTGAAATCGGTGTACATCACTAATCAAACAAATATTCCGTTACTGAATGATAAAACATCCATTCACCTACACATTCAAGTTTTCACGAGCCCTATATTCTATATTGACTTTCGTCTTTGTCGTTTGAGATTGATAAGACACGTGATTATCGGATTAAATGCGACGTGTCTGGCTTATGTTTTCGGAGAAAACGTCAACAGTGTTTGTCTCAAAACGTGGATATTTCAAAATTAAGAAGACAAGTGCAACTGACCTTCTTTTTTTTTCCGCCATGGATGTAGTTGTCTGTCTGTATTGGTGTATATTAAGCTTTAACTATATTTGGTCTTGTCCGTAATATTCGACGATGTAAGAATGGTCTTTAAAAAGGGTAACTCGTTTCTACTTACCACACTCCTGCAACAGATGACTTTGAAAATATCTTTGCAACAATTTCATCTCCGCCAATTAAGGCAATGTTATTTAATAGGATTACAAATAGTGTGGCAAAAGAAGAAACTGGCCATGTTGGGCTATTTCGCCTTTGTTCACATTATTATTAAAAGTCGTCAGTTGCAGAGGCGTCACAGTGCGTCTATAAACGCGAAAGGAAAAATGAGAAAATCGTATTGTAACCAATAAACTGATCACATCAGAAGGCGAACATGTATGCAATGGTACTTTTCGTTGCATGGGACTGTTTACACAGTGATACATTGTTATCCACTGAAACGTGTTGTATTAATATTATATTTATATGATCTTCTTAAAGAAAGCACAAAGCGCGAAAGAAGGACTAATCTTTATGTAATAAGGTAACTCTATCAGGAAAGGGTAGGTCTTATCCACATATCGATTGTCTTAATACTACATACATGTAGATACACATTCATATTCGTTTCATTACAAGTGGAGATCGTATTTTTCACAAACATATGGAAAATAGTTACACCGTTCATATTCTATTCAAAAACTCGTCTTATTATTTGTATTATTGTTGTTTTTTTTCGTATAAGTCTGATGATGCCATACTTTCTACTTTAGTTCTATTCGAGTTTATTCGTTTTAAACATGACTCTATTTACATCACGGCGACAGTTCACGTGTTCATGATCCCTGGGTAAACAAGCCAGTTCTTGGCTAGGATGTGCCAATTCAAGGACACTCCCACCATGAGCATTGCGCCGCGACTGGGGATCAAACCCGGGACGCCCAGTTTCAAATCACCGACGCTAACCACTCGGCCACGTCTGATTCCATACTTTCTAAAACTTGATTATTATTCATCACTCGTAATTGGTACGACTTGAATTGTTGTTCATGTTATATATATATTTTAAGGTCGAATCTGACGCATTAAGATAGAGCCACTTTCTATGAAGAAATAAAATATAATGCGAGTAAAACAGCACTTTACATTATTTTATGAGTCCATCGTATTCGAATTGACTGCTATATAACGGTCATACGCACGTCAAAGGACATTGGCATCAGTCGATTGCCTATTTGAAACCGATATTCGAATGAGTTTGGGTGTAATGGCCCAACACTCAGACAACTAATTCTCAGATATTGATTGTTTTAGTCATTGTTTGCTGTTTAAATGCGTTGCCTTAATGTAAAGGTTTTGTTGTAATGCATTTCTTTAAATGCAATTGTATTTGTTATATATATATATATTTGTCTTGTTTATTCAATGTTAACTAATTGTTTTGAAATGATGGTGTCCTTATACTTGAATTGAGTAACATTGATCGAAGACGGTCTGAGTTTTTTATAGTCTCCATTAGTGGAACACTCACACTACTCAGACGCTGTGTAATGTACACATTTGGATAAAACGTTGAGGTCTAGTACGCAATATTTTATTTCGTCCGTTCCATAATAATTCTCCGTTTAAGATCTGTTTCATCATCAGCGCTACTACGCTATCAGTACGTGTTTGTCGTGGATAACATAATATATTGAAACTCCCCGGTGTTGTAGTGCTAGCGAGATGTTCGGTGCGGGAGATTGCGGGTTCGGTCTCGACCCGGGTCGTATCAAATACTTGCCGCACATCACTGTTGAGACAAAATAAAGATTGACTCGCTGTTGCTAAGATGAAATTGACCAGCAATACTGTAACTTACCAAGAAAACGCCGTAATATAATTGACAAAATGTTGAAAGCGGCGTTAAACATCTTTTGAAAATAAAACCCCCCAAAATAAACATTTATCGATAACTAAATGCCAAGAGACAATGTCTTTGTGAAGTAAAGTCAAATCACTAATTATAATTGAAAAACAAAATAATATTGAATTAAAATTCCATTACATACGCATCCATTATATATATTCATCCATGTTTTTTCAGATTTGAAGAGACATTTGAGCTCCTCCTGAATTAAAAACATATGTGAATAAACAGTTGATCATTGGAAATTAGCAAGTACACTTTAGATATAGGTGTAAATGTAAAACATCAAATAAAACGATAAATATTCTCCTTTAGAAAGTACTCATTTTTCAATTACGTTTTTAAAAGTCGTACCTTAACAGGTTGTCTGCACCAGGCGTAAACACTGACTATTCTCAGCCAATTAGTCATGAGTTCAAATAAGACTTTCACTTTATATGAGACAAGTTGGAATACAAAACTAAAACAAAAACGTAAACAAAATATAATGCTCCAGGTCTCAAGGGGAAATTGATGTGATCAGATCCTTTAATAATTTATTAGTTGATGATTGAAAAATAAAGTCAACCAATTAAATTCCATTTTAGTGTTTACGCTTGGTGCAGACAACCTGTTAAGGTACGATTTTTAAAAACGTAATTAAAATGTTCAAATGCAGGATAGGGTTTTGAAACTTAAACTATAATCTTCTGTTAGAACTGACCTATTTCATGCTTAGTATGTGTTGTATGCATGGTCATACTAAAAGTGCTTACACTCTTGAACGAAGTATATCTTCAAGTGTCATTGTATGTAAATTATATTCTCGATCACCCCCCACTCCCCAAAAAAGAATAATAATAATAAAAAAAAATAAAGATCTGCCATATGATTGTGATTAACGACATTGTCAATGTAATCTAGAACATAACTATTATACGGTACCTTGTTACCTCGGTAAATGGCATGGGTAAGCCAGGAAACACGTGTCGATCAGCTCGACGTAGTGTAATTGCAGTGCTATTCGGAATGTTGTTAGACTCAAATTAGTTAATCAACTATTTAAACAATGTACACTAAGACCTGCGTACTTAAGGTTTTATTAGACAGGTCGTATTTCCTACTCTGTTCTTACTGATTAAGTATTGACAACAATTTCCTTTAACTAACCAAGATCTTGTTGTTTTAGAAATAAGCATACGTCGAAGTCGAAAAAAACTATTTTGCAAGTCAAATTGTCTATGTTACTTTTACAAACATATACTACATAATTGGGAGTTACTGAACGATTTAACAACACGATAGGGAATGAATGAATGAATGTCTAAGTGAACTTCAATTAAGGTATTTAGTATATAATGGGACTGATACATTTAAAGAAACTAAATCATTCAAAAGTATACTTTATATTTACATAACTAACGTCTGATTATCATGTGAAAACCACATCTATGTCAACGCATCACGAGGAAAAGAAATATCTCGAAAAATCAAATTACATCAATATTGAGAGACATTTGATTTCACGTCTGTGATATTGAATGTCATCTTTTTAAAAATGGTAACTAAACTTAAATAGTGCATACACATACGTGTATAAATTGTGATGTTATGCATTTCCAAGAGTCATACTTGCATTAATGCTTATCGGTACGTTTCACGTGACGAAGTAGTCTACATCTCAGATCAGATGATCTATTTTAAATCAGACACATTCCTATGATACATCTTCAAATACAATTTACATATTCAAGACTATTAGAGTACGGTTATACATCCGCATAAATGTCATCACATTTCCTCAATTAGCGCCTATAAGATTTCAAGCACAGTTTTAATGTTTATGTATAGCGTGATTATTGCCACAACTATCTCTAAATGAACTCGCCTTAAATATTTTATACCGGAACATAAGTGTTATTGCAGGGACTTTCTCACAGTCAGACGCTTTCTGACCCATCTGCAGCAGAAGACCTGTAGAAACATAATGAGCAATTTCTCCATTTGCCACAATGTTTTCATTTCTTTCAATAATGAGACTTTAAACCTATGTAGATATTTTGCATGTGTTTGCATTGCATAGATGGATTTAAAAGCCATTTGTGCAGATTTTCTAGTGGAAAGTGTTCACAATGTATCAGTTATTGAAGTCTCCTCTTTTTGTTCTCGATGCAATTTATTGGATGTTTGACCTGAGTACCCACAATCCCTTTAAGAGGAGATCACTATAGGAGTTATGAACGGATACATTGCAGGTGTCACGGATATCATATTCTGATGACTCCGATGTCAAAACTCAAGAGTGAGCGCAATGATGTCTCCTAAGATATTATGAAACAAGGTAATTATATATCTTAAAAGAATAGGCATCATGGAAAGCATATGGGTATCAACATTAACTAAGGGGCGCCTATAATTATAGGATACGATTAATGTGTGTATGTACTATCAACATGAACTAAGAAGTGCCTATAATTGTAGTATAGGATTACTGTTTGTATGTACTATCACGACGTTCCCTTGTGTCAATTACTAGTACTGTTGTTACATGTAAGTTTATCACTTGATGTATCTGAGGTAAGTCAGTAAACCACTACTACTAATATTCACGCCCAACTCGGGAATCAAACCCTGAATATTCGCTCAAATGGCGTTCATTCTTGATGCTACCGTACACTCGAATGGGGTTTACATATTATACAAATTGTACCGTCAATTACGTTCATGGTAAATTAAACATGACAGTAAAAGGGATACATGTTCTTATCATAGGACAGCACAACATAACAGTAATGCTGTACTTTAGCCGATACAAATCCAGCCACGTTCATGATATTCCTGTGTTTTGAGATACGGATTTTTTAAAACTTAATTAAAAGTATAAACGATGTTTTTGTTACCATAACCGTGTTAGAAAGAACTCGACGCGAAATAGGCTGGTGAATTCTGAGTAATTCAATCGATTTACTACAAGTCAATTAAACAAGTGCATTCTTCTTGAAAATAAGGAATCGTAGTGTAATACATTTAGGATAAACTTTAGGAGTCTAGCCGTAATGATACTATACAAGAAAAGACTATGACAGATAATTGATTTTTAATACGGAGCTATCAATATACGGTATACAAACCTGAACCGAATGTTTATGTGGTCCCTCGATTATGTTGATATATCTTTCGAACAGGTGCAGGTTATATATTGAATTCGTCAGTATTAAACGCAAACGTCACAAACACTCGTGCTTGTAATGATACGAACTAACCCTTAAAGTACTGCACACGAACTATTACGTACACTTGTAGTAATATCTTGAAAGGTGGAAGATAGTGTTGGGCTAAATAACCGTTCCCGGCATTGTTACGTAATGTTCTTCTCATGTTCGTGGTACGAGATCGCAAGTCAACAAGTTGATATTGCTGAATATTGTACGTACTTTGATTAGCACTTCAATACATTACATTTAGCTTCATGCAAACGTCAATATGTAACACAGAAAATACATTACAAAAGGGATGAACACTAATTCCTTTTTAGATGATTACAATAACAAAGACTATTATTTCATGACACATCAGATAGTAACTAATAGTCTTTACCTGCACATTCGGACTCGATTATTAAGCCATACATCGCGGTCAGTTGTATTTCCGATTCATTAAAAAGTTTGGCATAATGGGATAAAGGTCTTATACTCTCTTGATGAATTTTCAACTCATAAACGTGTTCATCTGTGTATATACAAACTATAATGTATTTGATTACATATGATTCAACAGTGGAATTGCCAAACCGATTCCCATTATATTGAATCTTATTTTAGTTTTACATATTTAAAACAAATGTATTTACGTTTTCAACCCTAAAACAGTTAGCAGATGATTTTTGATGGTTACGCTTTGGGACCTACAGACATAAAAGAGTCCAACCCATCAATAATGCATATACAGACTCTACAAACTCATGATTGTGTTGGGGTCAGTGATTCACATGATAGTCGCCTTTTACTTTGCTAGATGCAAATCCTGTCCAGCCATTTTCTCAGATTCTATTCAAATATGGATAAAATGGTATTCCCTCGACCTTTCAGTCGGATCCAACGTTCACAAAATAGTGCCAAGGTTTCGTTCCCTTGATGGTGATTATGCCATGATCAATCCCTACACAATTATAGTAGCGTTTATGAAATCCTATATAACACCATTTAAATCCCGACTCAGAAAATATTCTCACATTTACCCGTGAAATGTTAACATACTTTCTTAATTAAGTCTTATTTTATTACTTTCTATTTTGGACTCATCCAATTCTGGGCGGAAACTGGATGTCCAGTCATCGCTGATTACCAAGAATTACACGTCGGTATGTCTAGGGTTACCAGTATTCCTACAATAAAATCGTCTTTTGTTCGATCTAGTTAAGCCCCATTCCTTATTTGAAACACATCTTACGATTAGGCTGCATTTGATTTACATAAACTGATAGCCTCATTCTCATAGTTTATACGGTCAATTCGAGACGAACTGTTATGTGTATTTTGGTCTAATTTAAATGAGATTGGTTTTCAATATAAGAATGTTTCCGGAAGTACATCGACTCTCGCCTCTATCGTTTGAGATTGATAAGACACATGATAACTAGATTAAATGCGACGTGTCCGACTTATCTTTCTGGATAAAACGTCGACAGTGTCTGTCTCACAATGTGGATATTTCAAAATTAGGAAGACGGGTGCGACTAGCCTTTGTGTTTTGTTTTTATTTCTGCCAGGGATGTAGTTGTCTGTCTTTATTTAAGAATGTTAAGATTTAAGTAGATTTAGTTCGTCCATAACATTCGACGAACTAAGAATGGTCCATTAACTAGTTTAACTTATTCCGACATACCACAAATCTGCTACAAACTACTTTGAACTATCTTCGCAACAATTTCATATCCGTAAATGAAAGAATAATAAAGTAATCAGATTGAAAAAATTGTGGCAAAGGAAGAAATTACTCATTATGATCAATTACTCCTTTTGTCACAAAGTTTTCAAAACTCGACCGTTGCAAATGCGTCACAATGCGTCTGTGTAAGTGTAAGGGTTAACAAGAAAAACCGAATTTTAGCCAAGTAACTGATCACATGAGGTAGCGAAAAGTATGAAATGATTCGTTTCACTGCTCGAGAATTTTGTTAGAAAGTTTGTCATTTGTTATCCTCAGAAACGTGTTGTATTAATTTAATATGTACATGATATATCTTCTTAAAGGTATCACAAACGGCGAAAGAGTAACCAACCTTTATGTAAGTATCAACAAATAATTTCACATAAACGAGTTTCTTAATATTACACAGTAATAGTTTTATTAATTTACTTAAAAACACGTCTCAATTGTTAAAGTTGTTTGCCGTTTTTGTTTTCGTATACGTGTGATGTTTTCATACTTTCCGTAACTTGATTATTATTAATACCCTGTAATCCACGAGGTGAACTGTTGTTCATGGTGCATGTATATATATTTCCCTTCACTTCGATTATGACGTTTTTAAATAGATCCACTTTCTAATGTGAAATAAAACAAAAAGGCCGTAAAACAGCTCTTACTATAATTGTATGAGTCCATCGTTCTTAGAATTACTGCTATATACCATGCGTACGTACACTTAGACTATTAGAAGTCGATGTTCAAATGAGTGTGGGTGTAGTGGCCTAACATTCAGACAACTGATTCCCCAAAACTGTACAATATGTCATTGTGTTCTGTTTAAATGTGTTTCCTTTAAGTGGAATGTGTTAATGCATGTCTTGAAATGCAATTGTATGTTGTATACATTTGTGTCTTGTTTATTTTCAATAAGTTGTGTACGTACGCCTTTAAAGCCATAATATTATATAATGCGAATGAAAACTGTACATAATACTCTAACCTATTCTTCTACTTAAACGAAACACAATGTAAAAGGTCTCACCCTGTATCAATGTGATTAGATGCTTTCATCATTTATTGATTGATGATTGAACAATTAAAGCAACCAAATCGTTTGCATGTGTTCTATCACAAATTGTATCAGATTTACGTAATATTCCGTAATCATGCAGTCTGTCTAAATGAAATGTGAATTGTCCTTATTGTTATTGATATTCTCTTTGCGGCAAGTGTTGGTTTAATTTTAACGATGATTGTTTTATCTTACTATATTTTTAAAATATGCTATCACTGATGCCAGTAACACATTCCGAAAGATATGTTCTCGTTATATTAACGTAAATTGCCTGGAACAGACTTTCAGAAACATACCATTTTCCTAATACTACAACAATCAGCATTGATATTCATTTTATTACACACGGAGAAGATCGGTCTCTCAATAAATATGGTTCATTACCAGTAAAGACCTGTTTCAACATTTCCCCCCACTTGTGGAACCCTTTCTTTCGCTTGCTTAAACGTTTTCCAGCTTCTGAATTTCTGTATTCAATAGACGATTACGTTTTCTAAGAAGCTTAACGTTTTTTCTAATAGATAAAATGACATTTTGTTCGAATTTTATTGTATTTTGTTATCACATTATTGTCCATAACAATCTAGTGTCAGAACGGTGAAGTTTATGATAAACCGACCGCAGGGTTGAATAAAAGGTAATGGACACAACCTAATACTTAACATCATTTTATGTGTAGCGCGTCCGCACAATTACTACTATAGTGTTCGTCTGCACGTCAAACTGCAATATCATCGTCGATTGCTTCATTTGGAACGGATTTTTTAAATTAGTGTTAGTGTCCCATTCCTCCGTTCACATGCACGATAAGCTTTTACAACTTACACTAAAATAATTCTTTATAACTGACCTATTCTATTTCTCATTCTGTGTTTTAATGGAAGTGTATGTATTGAGTTGCCTTTTTATGCGGGGGATTCAGCTCTGCTGAATACCTCCGTATATTGTCATGCCCAGCTTTCAGGAAGTGTAAATTTGTAAATTGTTTGTGCTGCCCTCTGTTTTTTTTTTTTTCAAAATGGACAATTTTTCTTGATTGTCAAGGGATCAGTTAAATACGTTTCACAACAAGCTAAACAGTATGCACATTATACAAAGTAATCTTACACAATGTAAAGTTTTAATCCATGAAGTTGTATACATAATTTAGAAATTTAAGTTAGACATAAGGACCTTAAATGTTTCTTTTAAATATATGGAAAACGAGTAGCATGAAAGCGGGTAGCTCAAAAACCTTTTGAGAAAATCCCTGCAATGAAAAATACGGCTGTCGTGCATCGTCAACATTTTCCCTTGTTAACACTCTACAGGCTACATTTTGCATCGGATCTTCATGAAAGTTTATCAGAACATTCATCTCCATAAAATCTTGGACAAGTTCGAAACTGGGCCATTTAAAGTCAAAAACTAGGTCACTAGGACAAATTGAAGGACAATCTTGTTAACACTCTAGAGGCCCCATTTTCATCTTTGAGCTTGTTGAAAATTTATCAAAATGTTTGTCTTGATGATGTAAGTCAAGTTCGAACATGAGTCATGTCGGGTCAAAAAGTAGGTCAGAATGTTTGTATTAATGATTTCTAGGTCAAGTAATTATGGGCAATATTGGGTCAAAAACTAGAGCCAACATCCCCCGCATTTTAGTACTTTCTATACTTTTATTATACATAGGAATACTAATTTAAAACAAGAGGGCCATGATGGCCCTAGATAGCTCCCCTTAATTATACAATGTACTGGAATGCAAAACACATCAAGACAATTATTCTGAATGCAACCTCCACAGTGTTAACAATATTTTCCTTCACTTGGCCTAGTGATCTATATTATTTTACCTGATATGACCCATATTCCAGCATGGACTAGATATCATCAAGACAACATTCTGAAATACAGAAATCAAGAATTGACAAAGTTTCAACTTGCCAAAGTAAAAATTGCGGCCTCTGGAGTTTGAACAATATTTTCCTTTATGGGCTTCTGAAGCAAAAATTGCTGCCTCTAGAGTGTTAACAAGATTTTCCTTCAATTTGACTTTGTGACCTACTTTTTGACCCAGCATGACCCATGTTAGAACTTGACTTACATATAATCAAGACAAACATTCTGATTAAGTTTCAACATGCTCATGAATCTTACATCATGAACAATATAGTGGCCTCTAGAGTGTTAACAAGATTACCCTTCAATTTGGCCTAGTGACCTAGTTTTTGACCTCATATGGCCAATATTCGAACTTGGTTTAGATATCATTCAGCTCAACATTCTGATAATGTTTCAATATGCTTAAGTTGAAAATACGGCCTCCAGAGTGTTAACAAGATTTCCCTTCAATTTGACCTAGTGACCTAGTTTTTGACCTCATATGGCCCAGTTTCAACATTGTCCAAGAGTTGATTGAAATGAATGTTCTGATAAACTTTCATGGAGATTGGATTTAAAATGTAGCCTGTAGAGTGTTAACAAGAGCAAATGTTGACGACGCACGAAGCAAGACGGACGGACGGACGCCAGACAAAATGTGATCACAATAGCTCACCTTGCACTTCGTGCATAGGTATGCTAAAAACGTGCATATACGTACGTTTGGAGTTTGGATATTCACATGTGTGTATTTCAAAACATCAGACATGCATTCATGATTACTGGTACGATATACGTGACAAAGTAACCTTCATATCATATTAGAAAATATATACGATATACGTGACAAAGTAACCTTCATATCATATTAGAAAATATATAAGAAATGACGTGAAATCCTTTGGTACCTCTTTATATGCAATTCTCAGAATTAATATCAGTGAAGAACGGATATACATCTGCATAAATATCCACATTTTCCCAGTAGCGCCCCTCAGATAGTGTCAATATATAAAATCTCAATTTGAATGTTTATGTTTTGCTGTTTTTATTGACCAGCTAGTTTTGATGCTTATCGGTACGATTAACGTGAGGAATAATACAGAAATATCTCAAATCAGATAATCTATTTGAGATAACACTGACAGGGTACATCTTCATATGCAATTCACAGATTCAAGACCATTAACGTACGGATATACTTCCGCATATATATCGTCACATTTTCCCAATTAAGCCTTAACCAATTCATATATATCAGTGTTAATGTTTATGTATAGGGTGATTATTGACCCATTTGTCATTAAGAGAACTTGTTTTACACAATTTACCTTCACTATTGGTATACTTTAGCTAATACCTAGAACATTTCATCCTGGAAAAAACGTGTGTTATTTCAGGTAATTAGGCCTTTAACAGATAAATATGCTTTCTGATGCCCCTGCAGCATGACGAAAGAAGGTCTTGCTCATGCTGAGCAATTTCTTCATATGCAACAATGCTTTCAACTCTATTTAATAATGATACTTTCATTTAAAGATAGTGTTGCCTAGTTTGTTTAAACATTATCTGATGATGGGAAGGGTTAAGCAAGCATTTCAACATTTGAAATAAATCTGATATTCTTCGTGGACAGCCTCGGTGGTGTAGTGGTCTCAAGCCTTGTCATACCAAAAACTTTAATAATGGTTGAAATGGCTGCCCCTCTTAGCGCTCAGGGTTGCGGAGTTAGCATTACGACTGACTGGCTGGTGTCCGGATTAATGGATCATTACAACTGGTAACTTACCAGGAAATGCCGTGATAATACTGATTTGTTTAAAGTGGCGTAATACACAATCAATCAATCCTCCGCCTGTGAAGCAAGTTATAGGGTGTGCTAATCTGCGTACTCACAATCCGTTTAAGGGGAGATTACTATAGAATGGTCATACTTGTTTAAGAGGGGTTAGTAAGTTATTTAATGTTCGCAAAAGAATCATGGGACCACAGCAATAACGCGAGGTATTCAAGGACACATGCCATGCGAACATTACTCGTTTGTGATTTAAGAACTGTCTTTTAACTTTGGCAATCGCAAAAATAACAATGCAAATATTGAGGTATAATCCTTCCTTTAACAGGGATCATTCAGAATTAATTCGTCCGCATTATTGAGAACTTTTTACTGATTTCAGCTTGGTCAGATTGGAGTATTAATTAAAACAAATAAACCTCACTACAGAAAAGTTTTAATCATCGATCCAGATATTACAGCCCTCCGTTTGCCTGCCTATTCATTCGTTTACAGACAGGATATACTGTAAGATATAATTATAGAAAGTTAATGTAGCAAGACTTGTACACTGCATTTGATAAATGTATACATATAAATACATCTATATAGTTCTGTAAGCATTTTGTTTGGTGGCTGCTATGTCAGCAGATTGTAGCTCGTATAATAGCAAACGACTTTGGTCATATGTGTGTTCTGCGGTTAAACGCCTTACGAGCGAACACACATATTACAATATTTCCTCTTCCATGGAACTATTAATGCATACTTGTCGATCATCAATCTCGACCCATGAATAATATTCTCTTTATAAGTTCTGCTTTCCGCAATAAAACGTCGCTTAATATGTATATGATTTGGACCTTGTTACTTAATTGTGTTTCCATGGAGAGTTTTATAGATTTTAAAGTAATAAACTAAATTGGCTTCCGATTGAAGCTCGTAATAAAAAATCCGGGTCATCGATAAATATTCCAACCATTTAATAAGTTGATTGAAAAGACAAAAGTTCGATAACAGTACAACTATAAGATGAACTGAAGTAATGTTGACGTACAGCTTAACATTTCATGAACCTGTGAAAACATTGCTAGTGAACCCTTTAGGATTTGTTAAAGCCGAGAGAAAGTTAAATAAAAAGATAAAATTGAATATAGCTTAGATACGTAAACAAAACATTTAACATATCTTGGTTACGATGTAAGATTCATTGCAATAGCTCGAATTGCTGATATAGTTGGAAGAAAACATACTCCATCTATAATGTGGCTCGATATCATATTCATTCAAATAAATATATCCATAAAGAGTTAGTATGATTACGTCTGACCGAATACGTCTATAGAATTTACATTACTGAAATAATTGCAGAATATTTGTCTTCAAATAGAGATTGCATATGAAGGCACGCTTTCTTAAGGCTTTCTTTTAAGTTATTACTCTAATCCATGATAACTGTATTTTCCAGACCAGACGGTAGGCTTTTTTTAAAACGTTAGAATAAATAACTACTAAGTGGAGACTGATTCGGGGTATTTCGACAATTTAAGAATAGATTATCGTCATACCATTTAATTAAAGAGGTAAATTGTGTTTTGCCATGCATCACAGATTATTATCCTACATATGAAAAGCCGGTCAATATGTAAGAAACCATAATGGACAGTTATATATGATACATTTATATATCCTTGCCAAGATAGGCTAAACAAACATAGCTATAAGAAAAATACATATATATCTACACCACAGTTATCGACACGGATGTTACGGAAATTAAATGTCGTTGGTTGGAATCAATGTATTGCATAGTCATTGGTGTCATTCCTAAGTTGGGAGATATTCAACCGTGGTGTTAGGTCTAACTAATGTTAAATGATAAATGAAAGGTACCCGCTACATAGAAAATTAAGAACGAGATATCAATACAAGCAATCTCTTCCACCAGACATTCAATTATGATCGCAATGGTAAATCAACATTTTTTTAGCTTTTGTGGTCGTCATTCGTCCGTCGTCTGTCTACAATGTCTTGTGAACACGATAAAGTCATCATTTATTATCCGATGTTTACCAAACTTATACAGTAGCTAAATATACATGAAAGCTCGGTTCCTTTTGTCACATGTCCTTTACATTGATTTATAAACATGTGACCATGACCTTAGTGTGATCTTTTACAATCAAATATCATCATTGTCTTTGGGAGACCTCACCATGACTTTTTGACCTTCTTATTTTTGTAGAGTAATTAAACTAGGACCCTAAAACACTTACTCAGGTGAGCGATATAGGGCCATCATGGCCCTCTTGTATGCATGCAATCTCAAAAACTAATGGCGACTCATTCGTTTAGTAGTAATATTCCCAGTACGACACTTGTTGGTTTGAAACATTTAACAGAGAAAATATACACTTTTCTCACATAAGAGTCTGCACTATATAACTTTTTTGGGAAATTGGTATTCAACGGGAAGTTATTGTACCTTTGTACTGTTCAATACCAAACTGAAGTATGTATGTAAAATAACAGGTCATGGCAATGCGTAACATTTTCATGTGTACCTGTCCTTGTATATTTGTAAAAAATCTAATATCGTTTGATTAAAACATTAAATAGTTGTCACTAGCAACAGTCCCCACATATCATCCATCCATGGCAAATGACATCCTCTCAAAAATAAACAGTTTAACCCGTTCGTGGGAGACGAGTGGTGCTTAACACAATACGTTATGTAAATCATCGAACATTATCAAAAATACATTTATCAACCACCATGTGATTTCCAAAGCGTTATTAATGTGTATATTTGATATGTCGTATGTACCATTCCTATTAGTTTTCTAATATACATTGTAGATGTGATGGTATAATATTGTTTAATCAGATATCTTAATGGCACCCCATTGTAGAGTGTTTAGCGATATAGAATACTCTTATGTTTTATCATTATTTATCATATTAGTATAATTTGCATTTAACTCCTTCAGCGCCAAAGGCAATATTTAGGTTTTTGCAAACAATACTGATTCAGGCGAGTCAGCTCGTAACGAGCTGTCTCACCTGAAATCAGCATTGTTTGCCTTTTTTAGTTATCAAAATAGTCCAAAATCGTATTATATGAGAAATGGAGACGCCCGATTTTGAACATGGAAGAGTCTACTTTAAACAATTCGGCGCTGAAAGAGTTAAACACAAGCATTGCCTCGTTTAGTAGAGAAATAATATCGTAAACACTATCCATTTATTTGCGTCTTTGAAAGTAAATGATTTGATTGTTGTTTTTATTATTATATGCATAGTATATGTCGTTAAGATTGCATTGATAATATTTATATCAACTGAAAACTCCCACTCCCGCCAAAATACAGACCTAAATAACGAAATCCTTGTTTCTGTACCCGAATAACATATCGAAAATAAAAAATGAAGAGTTGGATGCACTTTGATTGCGATGTACTTTAACACTATACTATTGAAAGACCATCGTAAAACTAAAACAAACAAACTTGATACAAACAACAAACTCTATCAACAACATCTGGCAAACTTCGGGCGTATTCAGTGTTCACATGCACCGAGTACTCGGGCATCTGTTAGTCCAACCAACCAATCAAACGACACCTTTGACTAACACTCGCCGAACGCTCGGTGTGTTAAGACAATGTGACCTCATACCTGCCCTGTGTTCCATAGTCACAAAACTCAAAACCTGTTTTGCGAAACCTATATGTTTTTTGTCGATATACCGTTCCTTAGTCGGTTAACCAAACATGTTCTACCTGTTTTCCATTCATAAAACAGGTAGGTTTCGTTCCGTTTGATAGGCATAGCTTAAACGTGTTTACGTTGTGTTTACTATGGAACACAAGGCAGGTTTCAGGGCGAAACGTTACAGTGCAGTATGAGCCATCATACTCATTTGCAGGCAGACACATTTGGGCTGGTGTTTTGGATTACATAAAACGTCGCGATCATCAATGTCTGTTTGAACAATTTATGTACGCCGTTTGCTGCAAAATACAGACAGCTCCAGTCTACTATCACATCGTAGTATATAGTTATAATCCGTAATCGACATTTAAACGATCACTGTAAATCTATCATTAATTTTGTCGCACATACAAGTAATCTCTATAGTATATGATTGGCAATGTCAATTACACAGATACTGTGGTTTTCCCAAGGACCTTGTAATCCTGGTAAATAATTTGTGTACATTATAATGTAAATTTATTGACAAACCTACAGTTGTTTATTACAAAAAGAAGGATGTGTTTACATTTAATTCAGACGGATTCCATTTGTCAATAAAAAACGCAATTATGCATTATACAACAAGAGAATATGGTTCCTCTGTACTCCGAAAACAATAATATTTACGATGATTGATGCATTATGAATGTCCGTTCTCCGCGCTACATCGTATAGAGGAGAACAATTGTCTCAACAGCCGTGTGTTCCATAGTAAACACAACATAAACAGTTTAAGCTATGCCTATCAAACGGAGCGAAACCTACCTATGAATGGAAAACAGGTAGAACATGTTTGGTTAACCGACTAAGGAACGGTATATCGACAAAACCTATATAGGTTTCGCAAAACAGGTTTCGAGTTTTGTGATTATGGAACACAGGGCTGGTTTGTATACAAAACAGCCCTGTGTTCCATAGTAAACACAACGTAAACACGTTTTGTCTATGGAGCGGAACGAAACCTACCTGTATTATGCATGTAATCCCGTCAAACAGGTTTGGTTTACCGACTAATGCACGGATTATCGACGAAACCTATGTAGGTTTCGCCAAAAAGGGTTTTGGGTTTGGTGACTATGGAACACAGGGCTGGTTTGACCAGTTTGTGTCACGTGATTGGAGGCTATTTGTGATAAGAATAGTAAGTGTACGCAGACTACGAGACGGTTAACTTTACTTCCCTTAAAGTTCAAATTTGGAAAAGAAAAGTATTATGATACATGAACAAGTTGTATATTGCTTATAAGGGCATATCATGTGAATCATGACTATCGCCGTGATATGACTAAACTAATGTTGAAAACATGTTAATTAGAAAATAGGTATGCATGCATGTAAGATCCCCGTTATTCAGTATTTCGAGGAATAGTCAGAGCATAGCTACGGGAACACGTTTCCTCCTGTCTTTATTTAGAGGGGGTTGTTCGTGGGCGGCTCGTATTCTGTTTGAGAAATACGCAATCATAGTCGGTTTAAGAAACTGTTATCCGAAAACAAAAGGAATTGTTTATCTTGTAATATACATGTACGGCTTTATTCTGAAAGGACACCGACTTGATTGCTGCATGTTTGAAATGAATATTCAAGGCCCCTCTAGAGATAGTACATTAATAAGATTTGTTTATTACTTATCGCATTGCTGAAAATGTTTTATTTGTGTATGTCAACTTATACGTTAACCGCAACAATTATATGGGTCGCACAATGCAAAATAGGTGTTTGTTGTTTTGTGAAAATGCAGTTGAGACTATATTATAGCCTCGAGTCAGATGACACGATATCAAATTGCATCTTTAACCTATACTACGCCCAAGTGTAAGGAGGGTTTAGGTGTATTCAAATTGTCCTAACACATCGAGCACCCGGATGAGTTTAAGCATCAGCAAATTAAATTACATCTGAATATGTAAATGATCACCCTTCTGAGTAATCTTAATTCACCCCTGTTCTCCTTTTTCTGAATTGTCAATCAAAACTTAAATCGTCAGATTGGGTTCATCATCGTTATACACAGGCATGAATGAGTTGATTGCTTACGTATACATTTCTTGTGAGAATGCTCTGCCACTACTGTTCAATATCGTCTTGGTGTTTCATTTATACGCACCGAAACGTTATTTTCTTTAAGTGAATTTTGAAATCGAAGTTCAATGTTTAGATTCAACACGTACTCTTGGCTGATTTATAAATGAGTGTCGACACAGACAAGAAGGCATTTGGAGTATGATATCCATTACAACTTCTTTCTTTATGTAGAAATTAAGTGTGATTCTCTAGTTCAAGTCCATTAGCGTAATATTTTGTTGAATTTCTAAGGCTTGCGTTTGTGAAAATTCTTGACCGCGGATATATTTGGCGTAATTTGACGTATATGTGTAAAAACATCAACATTACTTAAGTCATATCTAGTACAGATAAGTATTGATAGTCTTACTTTACATTTCGCTTGTTGATGAAAAAGAGTGTACTGTGCAGACTGCGACTATTGATGTCAGTATGGCAGCATTGCTTCATGCAGAAGAAATTGCAAAAATTGTGAAAACTTCCTCATTGTAAGACGATAAAGAACAATATCTAAAACACTCAATTTTAGAATGTGTTATTTGATGAGCCCTTCTTATCTGAATATTTTTACTCGCTTAATAAGTCAATAATTGTTGCCAGGTAAATTTTCGATCGATTCAATTTAAAGCTCGTTGTTAGTGGATAAATGTATAATATTCTCCTGATCAATATCCAAATCATGATTTTGTTCATCTGTCGAGTATATATTATCCTACATATACACACTATAATTTAAAAATAACGCTTACACTTTCAAACCTATTCCCGTTCTTGTGATCAATCCCTAGTTTCAACATCTAGAGATAGTGACGTCATGCTTTCACTTTAGCACGTGTATATACATCGTTACCATTTCACAGATTAAAATGTATATACACGTGTTAAAGTAAAAGCATGGCGTCACTCCCTCTAGATGTTGAAACTAGGGATTGATGCCGGTTCGGGTAATCCCGAAGAGTATAAATTATCCTACATATACACACTATAATTTAAAAATAACGCTTACACTTTCAAACCTATTCCCGTTCTTGTGATCAATCCCTAGTTTCAACATCTAGAGATAGTGACGTCATGCTTTCACTTTAGCACGTGTATATACATCGTTACCATTTCACAGATTAAAATGTATATACACGTGTTAAAGTAAAAGCATGGCGTCACTCCCTCTAGATGTTGAAACTAGGGATTGATGCCGGTTCGGGTAATCCCGAAGAGTATATATTATCCTACATATACACACTATAATTTAAAAATAACGCTTACACTTTCAAACCTATTCCCGTTCTTGTGATCAATCCCTAGTTTCAACATCTAGAGATAGTGACGTCATGCTTTCACTTTAGCACGTGTATATACATCGTTACCATTTCACAGATTAAAATGTATATACACGTGTTAAAGTGAAAGCATGGCGTCACTCCCTCTAGATGTTGAAACTAGGGATTGATGCCGGTTCGGGTAATCCCGAATAAATATGGTCGTTGTGACTTCCTTCCATGGTGAACTAGATTGCCTGAAGCGTTGATGTCAGCGTATACGTGCAAGTAGCACTGGTATGGGTAGCTTACGCAGGATCTGTCTGGCGATATGTCAACGTATTACCCCTGTGGTTTGGCATCATCTCAAGCTAAACCTGGAGTTAAGCTTTTTCAAAGTTTCTACCAAAATTTGCATTTAGCTAAAATTAGGTATATACAACACATAGAAGGGCATTGATGACTCTGGTGACAGCGAAAGTATATGCAAATCAAAATGGCTAAGAGCAGCCCAAATATATGTAGTAAAGGCAGTACAACAAAACCCAATACTTAAACAGTAATCAGTTGATATTTAATGGAAACGTTTTGGAATCGACTGACATGAAAGAATCCCACACATCAATAATGCATGTATCTATACGGTCATGATTGTGTTGGAATCAGAGATTCACATGATAGCCTTGTTTGTATTTTTCTAGCGTTGCAAATCCTGCCTAGCCATTTTTCAGTTTCAATTCAAATAGGATTATCCCAATATTCCGTAGACGTTTCAAAAGTGTCTAACGTGCCATTATTTCGTTCCTTTGATGGTGACGAAGAGGTTGTTAGTTCCTTGAGTAATATGGAAATTCTTGATAAAATATAATATAAATCGAAACATTGGGGTTGTATGTATTTTATCATCATAATTGTGATAATCATATTAATAAATGTGACTAATTACTAAACTAGATAATATAAACGCAAAGGCAATGTATTGTGTACAAACTAAATAGACCGATTAAATCAGTTTTAGGTGCATCCTTTGGGCATTCGAATGAAAATGAAATACTCTTAGTTTCACATGTTGGAGCTATCGTGCGTATACGGTATATTGAAACGTTTCTCGAAGCGAAGCGAAGGAGATTAAATTCATGGGTGGGAAAATCATACACTGTCGTGTTACCTTTTTGGAAACTTTGACAGACTGAGTGTGAACTAGTTCATGAATTCCCCGAATATTAGAATAAACTATAGTAACTTCGATAAAAGTCACGTTTACCAATGCTTTGTGTACTTCAACTCTGCATATAAATAAAATATATTCTTTAAATAATAGACCGAATCAGTCAATTTATACTAGACATTAAATCCAGCAAATTCGTGCTACTTCTATCGACATTACCTATGCTAGATGTAATCTTTGTTTTGTTTATGATATTCTAATTGGTTACATACACATTACCAATAGGGGACATAATAGTGTGTAACAACACATTATATTCATGGTTAATCGTGATGAGTTCAGATAAAACGACTCTCATTTGATGAAGCTAATATAAGGGTTTCACATACACCATCTATTAAGTAAAATGATATACCTTTCATGTAACAAACCAATTATTGGTTTATATATCATAAATTCTATATTTATTTGACGTTCAATACACAGACGTATTTCGAAAGGACACGAAAATCACCATCTTTAATACATGCATATGTTCATTTATGTCTCGCCAGAACTGTATGCAATTCTTACGTTAGTTGTATCGTGGGAGTTAACTAGTAGAAAAACCTTCAGCTCAAGGGGGTGGTCAATTCGTTAGAGACGAACTATTTTGCGGTGGCGTCAGATCCATTATACGTACAGCGAAGTATTTTTGTCTGATTTGAATGAGATAGTGTTCAACTATAATAATGTTTCCGGAAGTACATTGACTTTCGCCTTTGTCGTTTGAGATTGATAGGACTCGTGATAACCAGATTAAATGCGACGTGTCTGGCTTATTTTGCCGGTTAAAACGTCGACAGTGTCTGTCTCAAAATGTGGATATTTAAAAATTAAGAAGACAAGTGCGACTGGCCTTTGTGGTTTCTTTTTTATTTTATTTCCGCCAGGGATGTAATTTTCGTCTTTATTGGTGTATGTTAAGCTTTAAGTAGATTTATTCGTTCACAAACAACGAATGGTCCTTAACGAGGTTAACTCATTCCATCATACCACAATTCTGCAACATACGACTTTAAAAATAACTTAGCAATCTCATCTCATTTCCGACAATGAAAGAATATTTATGGATAGGATTTCAAATACTGTGTGGCAAAATACTAAATAACACAATTTGTGCAATCTCTCATATTGTCCAAATATATTTATAACTTTTTGCTGTAGGATGCAGTATGTTGCGGGATCGGTCTCTGACCTGTTCGTACCAAATACTTGGCGCTCAGAACTGTGGAAGAAGTATTCCGATTAACTAGCTGGTGCCAGGAGCAATATACCAATAGTATCTAGTAAACGCCGTACTACAATTGACAAAATGATGAAAGTGGCGTAAAACACCAAACAAACACACACACACTAGAACAAATAACAGTAACTGGAACTGTTGCCGGTTTGTTTCTAGTTGTTAACCCTTTGACAGAAGACAAATAACGCAATTCAATTAGAGTTCCATAGATATAAATTAAGTAAGCAAACAAGTAACCAAGTAAATAAGCAAAATAGGAAACTAAATAACTTAGCGTTTTAAAAGATTAATACTTCTGACATCTATATAATGAATACATTTGTATATAAAGCTTAACTCAGATTTTCGAGTACAGTGATCACTACCGATCTGAAATCATATTGACATCGTCTAGTGAAAATGTATGTGGTCAAACTTCAATACCAATTATAAAGCATGTCATAAACTATGGCTTATGAACTGATCCTGACAATCATATTGCAAATGCTTTCCTTTTTTAACTTTACTTTAAATAAAGTATAGTTACATCGTTTTCTTGTAAAGCAGTCTAATACAACACCATAAAAATAATAATCGTAGGTAAGTCATGTTATCATTCATATGTAAATAGGTATAGGGTGGACTCTTCCAATTGAGAAAGTTTAAGACGATTTGATATATTTTGTTTTAATGTATTCATTAGTGTGTCATTACATAAATCTAGAAATTATGGCTGAATTGCAATATGTAATATGTTCTCATTAAGTTTACACATTTGTGAAGTAATTTCTATATGAAAGTTTCCGGAAGGATAATTAGTACTCTTATTTGTCGTTCAAAGGAAAACATGGTGTATCGAATTAATGTGGACGATTCGGACTTACATTAGCGGAGAGCAAGTCAAGACAAATAATCTGATCTGCTAACGAAGATGTTTAAAAAATAAAAACAAATTGAAGGTGCGTTGATATGTCAAGCGGGTTGTTGCCTGGATGTATTTATATGTTTTACGTTTAATAGTGCCGTTTCCATCATATATAACGACATACTAAGATATAGGTTATGCAAATGCTACATTGTATTAGTCTTTGTTCGTGTGAACTTCAGTCTTATTACTCGTTATAATTGATAACATATTATTGAATTTAAGTTATGATATACATTTATCCCATTTAGGAAAAACTCCTTTTTTTATTACGTTTTTAATATCACAGGGGCTTAAAATGTTGTCGTTATATTGAGGAAAATGGTCAACAATTTACTATAATTTATTGACAAATGTAGAAATCAGATGGTGGTAAAATGTTTTGCATAATTTGGAGGTTTACCAAACGTTCTAAATTTCTTGAAACCTGCTATCACTTATGTGTGAACAGTGCAGGGCCAATATAGACTGTGCAGGTGCAAAGCCTTGTCTCGATGTATACTGGTTGCTACAGGCTTTAGACTGACTTTCACAGATAATGGCTAATTTTCAAATGCCATGATGTTTGTCAAATTCAAACATTTACCACGATTTTTTTAATTAATTGGATCTCCCTTCGTAAAATCACATGTTATTTGATAAATAGATACAACAAGTATATCTTATCGGATCAAATCAAACACACTCATAAATAGCCCCTTATTAGACACTAAGTATTCAAATGTTATGTCTGATAGTCAACGAACACCATCTGATCAATAGGCACATTTTTAACCAATGGGTCTTGAGTTCGAATAGCAAAAATGCGCATGACCTCTATCTTTTGAAAGTGACAAGATGAATCAATCAGACCAGATACTTTCACCATTTAGTAATTGATGATTGAACAATTAAAGCAACCCAATCGTTTGCATGCGTTCTACAACGTGTATCCTGTTTACGTACTATATTGTTATCATGAAATTTCTTTTTATGAAAATGTGAATCATTCTTACTGTTACGTTATATTCTGTTTTCGACAAATGTAGGTTTAACTTCAGTTATGTTTGTTTTATATTAGTATATTATAAAATAATGCTATCACTGATACCGTAACAAATTCCGATAAATCTGCTCTCTCTATGTTAACGTAAATTGCCTGGAATAGACTTTTAGACAAATACCATTTTACTAATACTACAACAATCAGCATTGATATCCGTTTTTATTACAAACGGAGATGATCGTTCTCTCAATAAATATGGTCCATTACCGGTAAAGACCTGTTTCAACGCTTTGCTCACTTGGTGAACCATTGCTTTCTCTTGCTTAAACGTTTTCCAGCTCCTACATTTCTGTATTCAATAGAAGATTTCATGTCATTAGAAGCTAAGCGTTTTTTTTTCAATTACGCGTTATTGTGTTTTATTTGGATCGTATTTTGTTATCACAGTATTGGCCGTAACAATATATTGCCAGAACTATGATTTTTATGACAATCCGACCACAGGGTAGAATAAAAGGTAATGGACACAACCCAATACTTAACATTATTTTATCTGTAGCGCGTCCGCACAATTATTACCATATTGTTCGTCTGCACGTCAAATGGCACTATCATCGTCGATTGCTTCATTTGGAATGGATTTTCTTAAAACGAGGATTAATGTCATATTCCTACGTTCAAATGCACGATAGGGTTTTACTATAATCATCTTTCATTGGAACTGTTCTATTTAATGCTCATTTTGTGTTTTGTACGTGTTCATACCAAACGTGCTTACACTTTGGAACGAAATATATCTTTAAATGTCATTGTATGCAATTCATGAATTTTCGTTCAACCCCTCACACAAAAATCCACCATATGCTAAAACCATTTTTTTTTTTTTTTTTCTCCCTTTATTTCTGTATTTCAGGCCACCGACTCATATACAATATTATATACAATACATAAAATACAAAAAACCACATCTATGATATCGCTTGATCACGAAAAGGAATTTATGTTAATATGCAATTCACAGATTCTAGGTCATTAATGTACGGATTTACACCAGCATATATGTCGACTCATTTCCTCAATTAGCGCCTCTAAGATAGTTTCAAGATCTGAAAGCTCTGTTCTCATGTTTATTTTTAGCGTGATTTTGGACCCAACTGTCATTAAATGAACTTGTCTTACGATACACACGTTCAATATTGGCAAATACACGCTATACATACACATATTTAGTTCAGCCCGGAATTTGCAAGTAAAATCAGTATGTAGTTTAAGGTACTTGACAATGTAGCAACATTTGTAATCTGTTTTCCATTCGCACTAGAGGCAACTTGTAGGGTGAACTGATATGAGTACAAGTACCCACAAGAACGGACACAATTCAAAATATTGTCTTGTGTATCTTGCAAGTATGTTGACTATATGAACCGAGATTTTGAAAACAATTCAAACGTTGGAAAAGTAAATAACACCTCATAACTTCAATATATTGATGGAGATAATCCGTATAGTAACTTAATTGTTTGTGTAATAAACAGTGACGACTAAGTTAACTAGTATTATTTTGACAATCGCGGGTAAACAAATAGTGAAGCTTTGTTTTCATATTACAAATAAATATATCGGATTAAAATCGTCCCCGCATAAGAAGTCTCTACGGATTTCAGTTTGGTCAGGTAGGAATATTAAAATAAAAAAAATAAAAAAAATATTTATCGATATAGTTAATACAGCCATTGAACACTTCAGACAGATAAGTTACATATATACCTGCTTATTGAATAAAGCATAAATGTTACTTTTAAACTAAAATTAGATTAAACATTACTAATGCTTCCATTATGATGGAGTGTCATTGGGCAAGACACATTTCCTAGCCTAGAACTGTTTTGTTTTCAAGAATCATGCATAATCTAATTTTCGCCATGATTTCAATGAAATAAGGTTGAAAATGGCGTAATAAACCCATAAAACAATTTTAAGTATTCATCGCCTACAGTTGACAAGGCAATGGATTATAAAGTTCCCTTTACATTTTCTAAATATTAATATCATTAAGCTTTCCTGGTTGTTGCAATAGAACAAAACAACATTCAGATACAGAACATTCCATTCCCCTTCTCCATAAAACTATATTTGCATACATGTCGATTATTTACACCGAAATGAATAATATCCTCTTTATGTGTCGTATATTCCGCAATAAAACGTGGTTAAATATGTTTATGGTATTGTTTTGGGTACTTAAAAGTGTTTCTATGGAGTGATTTTATAGGTTTTAAAGTAATAAAATGAACTGAATTCCAATTTAAGCTCGAAATAAGAAAGCCCAGGTACCAATAAATGTACACAAATATGTCTTAAAATGATTGAAGTTAAGAGAGTTTTGAGAACAGTTCAAGAATAGTTTAAAATTTTAATAAGCTGAGGGAATCTCAAGAATTCAAGCTGATGGAAATTCAAACAAATAGTTGTTTTTATCTAGATTATATACTTGGACAAAATACTTACAGATAATGTTTTCGATGTAAGTGACATTCCAATAGCTCGAGTCGTCTGTTTCTTGCCTAGCATGATAAATCTGATACACTTGGAAGAAAGCATACTCTATACTACATGTGTAGTACAATCATTATATCCATAAGATTGTCGTAGAATTACGTCTGACAGAATACGTCTATAATATGTCCATGAGATCTTCAGATGATTACGTATGACAGAATACGTCTATAATATGTACATAACAGAAATAAACGTGTGAACGATTTATCTCAATATAGAGTTTCAATATGAATGCATGATTTTTTTAACTGTTCACGTTTTTGTTTCAACTTAACTACAAGGTGACAGTACGTTATCAATACAATTGCATTAATAATAACTGAAAAGTGTTTACTGACTCCGTGCGTTTTAACAATTTAATAATAGTGTTACGTCAAAACTTGCGAACGAAGACAGATAATTCGTGTTATATCATGATATAACAATCATAATCCTACATATGAAAAAAGAATGCTCGAAGGACTGTCTCGACAAAGATGAACCTGCGCAGTCCGCGCAGGCTTATCTGGGCCGTCACATTCTGTGTCAGGTAGTTAAAGGTAGGGAATAATGATTCCTGAAACAGAAAATCCACAGAAGGCGAAAAGGGTCTATCCGGGTAAACCTGTGCGGTATGCTTAGGCTGATCCGGGTCGATACTTCACGCAGAGTCCACAATGTTGGTTTTCTCGCGGTACGGCTCATATTTGATACGTCTGTGTATCATTACCGAGGCAGGCCACATAAGAAAGGGCCATAAGGTCGGACCATATATCTACACTACGGTCATCGACGCGGATTTTACGATTGTTCGAATCAATGTTTTGCTTAGTCATCGGCATGATTCCAAATTACTTCAAAGGTCATAGGTCCAAGATGGCAGGGACATGTTGGAGCTAACCTATGTTCAATGAAAGATGTAAAAGTAACGGCTAAATAGAAAACATGTATCCATACAATATATCTCTTCCATCAGGCATTCAATTGTGATCGCAATTGTAAATCAACCAAATTGGTCTTTCTAAAAGCTTTCACTTACCATATGCATGAACATAATTTACTAAAACTTAAGAGCATTGCTCATCCGCGGTTGTGTTCATATTTCCATAATAATGTGTATGCATGCAATCTGAAGAACTTTGGAACTTTTGCCAAGGAGTACTTATTAGAAAACTCTTTTCACTATCATACATGTAAGATTCCCTCGCATAATAACTTGTGTTTTGTAATTGGTATGCAACGGGCGGTTTTCTTACTTTAGATTAACTACCAGTCATGTTGGAGTTCGAGTGTTACTCATCATATATATTTATTCTTTTATATTCAGTTCCAAAATCAAGTTTCGTTGTGAAATAAAAGGTCATGGCAATAATAAATATGTTGATTTGTAGCTGCATATTCGTAAACAATCATATATGATTTGATTCATAAATTAAATGTTTGATTTGTAGCCATATATTCGTAAGCAATATTATATGATTTGATAGTAACATATAATAGTTTTCACTACATCTAGACAAATCATATTCAGTGTAAATATTTGGAATGCAGCACAGTTTTGAATAATAATGAAGTTATATGTATAGACAACCAGCTTATCAGACTCTGTTCTTTCTATTTCCTCGCATCAGTTTCTCATACAGCATGCTTCCACGGCAAGTTATTTCATTTCCAAATAGACAGTTACGCCCGTTTGGGAAAGGCAAATGATGCTAGTCACAATGCTTATGTCAATCAACGAAACTTAAGTATGGCAGAACCGGACTAACCTAAATAAGGTTTTGACAATTATGTATATAGTGTAAATAAGACAAATCATGTTGAAATCTGAAGATGTGTTAACATGTCATTTCCAAAGCGTTATGTATATATATATTCCTGTAGATTGTCTAATATACACTTATATTGCAATGGTCGATGTATACATGTATGATTAAATTAGTCTTTGTCTTAATGGAACCCTTGTCTTGTGTCTAGGAATACTCTTGATTACTTTTTATCAAACCTTTACAATACTTGTTTATAGTGGGGTTGATATGCATTCAATGCCTAGTCAATGAAAGACACACTTTCGTATTTTCAAATGGCGTGGCTCGTGAGAAAGCATTATTTAATATTCTTTACCCATTATATGCATAATGCATGTAGTCAGAAATGTTCTTAATATCTAACGGTTTTAAGAGGTCTCACTGAAGTACAATCCTATACCATCTACTATAATAATTACCACATGTGTTTGTTTCTGAACAAACAATCGAAGGACCAAATGAAGAGTGCAAACAAACATAATTGTCACAAGCAACCGACATCTGGCATAATTAAGCCGTATTCCGTGTGTCCTATATGTCTGAGTAATCGGGCTTTTGCTATTTGAATCATCCAACTAAACTATATAATTGACTAAACACTCGATATGTTCAGACAGTGTGAATGTACCCAGAGGTTTCAGGGCGTAAACAATTCAGTGCACTGAACTAACGAATTGACTTGCAGACAGGCGCATTTTAGCTGGTGTATATATATATATATATATATATATATATATATATATATATATGTTCATGTTCGTCTTAAGCACTTAATGTATTCCCTTTGCTGATATATTGCTGCAAATACAGACAACTCAAGTCTACAATCATATCGCAGTATTGACATTTAAATGCAATCATCCATTATATCGCATTTGCTTTATTGTTTGCACAATGGCATGTATTTGGTTAGTTTACATAGGGGAATAACACGTTATCCCTATATCATATCATTGGTATTGCCTTTTAAATTGTTACTGTTGTCTCCTAAATGACGATGTGAACATCCAGCTTTACGTACTAATGCGTTTTCTTCCTGAAGTGTAGTCGTTTCGAAGGTAATAGTTTAAAGTCAATACGTACACTTGGCCTATTTTTGTATGTGTATCGACGCGGACAACATTCGATCAGTGTTATGATTAATAAATATAAAGAATAGGTAGAATTAATAAGTGTTCTTATCTAGTTCAAATCCATTAGCGTAATACTTTGTTGAATTATACGGCTTGATATTGTGAAATTAAACAGCCAGTCGGAGGAAACTACATATTAAGTTATACCTAAATGGGAAGTTAAAGTAGCAGCTTATTTGTCGGTTGTATATAAAGAAAAAAGGACACATTACATTCCGAAATATATCTTTAGACAGGGAGAAAATCAGTAAGTGCATTTCCTTGATATACAGCGTCTTAGTTCAGCAAAATATTTAGTCTAAATGTTGACAGACCTTTGATTTATCATGTGTTACGAATTATATATGTTCTGTGTGGATTGTAACAACGTTCATTCACTCTTGATCAGTGTTGGAATATGAACATTGTTTCGATCGTGGTCACAAGGAAACATTGAAACAAATATGACTCAATACAAGAATGGGAAAGTAATGGCAAAAATCGGTATTCGCCCTAAATGTATGTTAAAGTATATACCTTTTAGGTGTCTAGTGTACACAGACATACTATGTATTATGTCCGATAAGATTATGGTACAGACATATCTAGTATAGATAATCTTAGTAGACATGTTAATGTTTAAGTCGAGTCTTGAAGCTGCTTAATGTATACTAAACCATTCCAGGGTACAGATACATATTAACCAGTCTGCAGTAACCACCCCTTCGTATCCAGAAACAATTTATCCATAATATTGAATTGTCAATCGTACTTGACGCTCATAATACAACTGACAATGACGCTATGTGTGTTTATATTGTATGTGGTGTTTTGGAGCTGGAGGATCAGTTTACCGCGAAAAAAAAACAATGCAGTTATGCTTGAAGTAAGAATTTTCACTGCAATAAGGTTAACTGTTGGGATACATTGCGAAGTTTTAGTTTTCTAAACGTTTACTTTACATTGTTATTATTATCGTGTTCTTCAAATTAAGCCCTGTAATGCAGCTGTTGGATATGAGCAAAATGGTTAAAGGTGTGTAATTGAATAACCAGTGTGCCAATTCCAATGTATATTTGACGTGCATCAATTATATTTTATGAATGTGGTTTTGAGTAGTGGCACAACTTGTTTCTTCTCTCTTTACCTTCGAGTTGCTCCTGCGTATTTCCCCGGGGGTTTTACCATTCATAACGCATTTATATTTACTAATCAGAATATTTGTCTGACCGGCTGCCGATTACACTTCTAGGCATGTCTTCAACGCACACACAACTGGGGGAAAGCACAATTGGAATAACAAATAAATCAATATATCTCTTTCCCTTATATTCTTAACTATTAAAGACTTTTCGCATTCATATCGTATATGCCTAACATATCCATTTGTACTTCACAGTACAATTATTTCTTGTATCATTACCGAGAAAATATGCGGACAAATGCCATGCCTGCCGTATGGTTTGCTGTTATGTTTTGATAGGCGCTAGATACATGCATGAAGAACGTACTTTCCCCGTGTTTATGCCAGTTCGAACCATAATCCATGAGGTCAAATCTAAGCCCATTTAGTCTGATATATGACAGGCTTAGTCTGCGAATGATAGACAATTTAAGTACAAACAGAAGCCAACATTTACGAACATAAAGGTTACGTTATCTGTAAGACATGTTTTACTCTCTCCTGGATATAAATAGTTCGTGATTAAATATTTAAACTACCAATAATCAATCTTCAACCTATCGGAAGTCTATACTGTCATATTAATGTTTGTTAATGATACATCATCATATAAGGGCGAATTATAGTCACGTTGGTTCAAAGTTGATTCGGCTTTAACAGTCTTAGTATTATAACATGATTGCAACAAGTCATCTACACGAGATTCCGGCTAGGGTTCAAGACACCATGGTTTGATTCCTTGTGACATACCAAAGATAAATGTAGTACTGGTTTCCCTCCTTGGTGCTAAGGACGTATGCATCGGCGTCGTCACGGTACATACTACCGATAGTGTAGGTAATATATTCTGAAAATATCTTGATATAATATTAGTTCTTGAGAAGGCGGCATAAAACACCTTATAAACAGATGATGCATACCAATTGATTTGAAACAATGTCGCATGCAAACATCCAGTATTGAAACGAGAATACCTACTAAACGTAGATCTCATTCAGATAGTAAAATGATGCAGTGTATTGCCATTACTTAATTGTTTACTTGATTCTTATGCCAGGATATTCCAACATATACTCTTTTTTGAAAAATATTCTGCAAGGGTCGGATCATTTGTTCTTACATTTCAGGTGTATAGAGTCGTTTATAGAATATTCTCAACCTTCCAGAACGTTCAGGAAGATTCGAATGACTGCATGGGTGATAGTTAAATATAAAGTGGCCTTTCGTTAACGAATGTACAGTTGGTATACTCATCTAGTGCTCCGTACAATGTTACAGCATCAAATTACGAGGAGTAGACTGTAAGTACATGAAACACTACATAGATTTCAATGTGTCTGACATTCAAACATGAAACACTCTACATAGATTTCAGTGTGTCTGACATTCAAACATGAAACACTCTACATAGATTTCAGTGTGTCTGACATTCAAACATGAAACACTCTACATAGATTTCAGTGTGTCTGACATTCAACATGAAACACTCTACATATATTTCAGTGTGTCTACATTCAAATATAAAACAATCTATATATATTTCAGTGAGTGACATTCAAACATAAATCACTCTACATAGATTTCAGTGTGTCTGACATTCAAACATAAAACACTCTACATAGATGTCAGTGTGTCTGACATTCAAACATAAAACACTTTACATAGATTTCAGTGTGTCTGGCATTCAAACATAAACCACTATGCTCTAATTATCTGCGGAGAAATATTATCTCAACGATTCAGACGAGCCGCTCGTATTTTAAAAAAATCGAAAATTCACTTAGACATTTTAAAAGGATTTATTTATGACAGACTTCGCTTCAAGTTATGTTACAGCTATGTCAATTTGTGTTGTCTGTTGCTCGCAGTAAACGTTCTAAATTCATGTCGAACTAATGTATTATTCCTAAATTGTTGTTTATGTCTGGAGTGTAAAACGTTTGAACTGACTGAATCATAAAATTACACATTGTCCTGGGCCAAATAGTCTTCAATACGTTGACAAGAATAAACATTTTAAGCTGTTATACATTATATTTTGGAAATAAATCCGCTGAATCAGACAACTTAGTTGTAGTCAATACGTCAATACGTCATCGTCAATATTGACGTTTTTGCAAACAATGCAGATTCAGGTGAGTCAGCTCGTAACGAGCTGTCTCACCTGAAATCAGCATTGTTTGCGTTTTATTCATAAAAATAGTCCAACACTTGTATTACGTGAGCAATTGAGACGCCCGATTTTGAACAAGGAAGAGTCTACTTTAAACAATTCGGCGCTGAAAGAGTTAAGGAAAATCGACCAGAAGTGCTGGTAACCTACATAGGAAACGTATTGATATAACTGCACACATGTTGACAACAGCGTAACACATCTTCCACACACAAGCCCTTTTGGAGATTTAGAGACACAGTGTATATATAATACTGTATTGTTCGTGAGAAGGTGAATGGTGAATCCAGAAATCGATCACTTTATAATATAACCAGATATAAACTTAACGAGTTATTTATCATTTGACATTTTTTATCCTGTTTTGATAATCGTACTTCATCTATGTATTGCTGAAAAATGATTATATATGAACGATGATTTGAAAGTGCTTGTTGTGTTTATTGATACATATCTTACTCTTTGAACACTGATTAGTGCTGAGTGTTTCCACATACATCCGTCATAAGTCTATCTTCACCGTACCTGATCTCCATCTGGTTACTCAAAAACAATTTCACATATTCAAATGAAACCTGGAACACATGTTCCTGAAAACAATACACATGTCTATACCAAGTCATATTTTAGCAGCCTTCATAATTAGTCAGTTATGCCCCTTTTTGGATTCAACATTTCATACAAAAGGTTTGACAAAACCCATAGACCCATTTTAGCTGCATTGTTCAGTTATGCCCCTTTTCGAACTTATGCCCCTTTTTCGGCTAAGACAAAACAGACCAGCGATGGCGTTCGCTCAGCAGCGCCCTTGTTTTGAATAATAGTGTGACCCGACCCGGGAGTGAACCAGAGAGAAGAACCGGTTCTGCCTCTCTCGAGGCGGACGCTCTAAACACAATACTTAAAACAATACATATAATGTATTGTTTCTGTGCATATACACACATAAATCTAATACTATGTGGTTAAGTAAACTGGATTTACATGTTCTAGACTCTTGATCCTTTTCTTAAATAGCTTTGATGCAACAATATGAAACCGTTCAACATTTCCGAATGAAACTTAGTACACATGTTCCTATGAGTAATACGCATGTATATACAGGTTCATATAACTCTGGCTATAATGAATGTTCAGTTAAACCACTGTTTGGACTAAGAAAAACAGACAAAGGTTGGCATTCGCTCCACGGCACCCTTGTTTTGAATGTTAGTATGACCCGATCCGAGATCAAACCCGATACTGACGCTCTCGAGGCGGACGCTTTAACCACTACACTCAAAACAATACATATAATGTATTGATTCCGAGCACGTCCACGTATAAATCTAATACTATGTGGTAAAGTTTACTGGATGTACATTTTCAAGACACCTGATCCTTTTCTTAAATAGCTTTGATGCAACAATATGAAAGCGGACTAATCTAGATGTTTATAAGATAAAATACGATCTCGGTCGTGGGTGATTTGAAATAGCGCACAATATATTATTGCTGTGTAATTGTCTTTCTTATAACTGAAGACATGCTATCTTTCATAAAAAAGAAAGACATACAAGCAGTATTCATACTCTTCTATAGATTTCATGTTTTAGAAACATTCCGTATACACATTTCTTTTCCTACACTTTCATAGGAATCACTCATGAACATGTTTCATTCAATACTTTTGGTATTTCCTAAAGCAATTACCTCCTTTTGTCGACATTTAATCCATCTATAATTCATACTTTAAACGGTTCACGTGACCGTCAATGTTTATGCATTAGTCTGTAACTCTGTCAGGAATTCGCCGTGGCCGAGTGGTAAGCGTCGGGGATTTGTAAATTGTGGCGTCCCGGGATCGATCCCCAGTCTCGGCGGTCATGATAGTGTTCCCATAGGCAAAGCACATTTTCGGCGTAAACCCCCAATTAAACAAACATAGTAAATCTGCACATATGTTTCACCATGGAAACAGCAACAGTGGCTATGAAGCACCTCCGCATAGATTTATCTTCTCATGTTGTCATTCAAAAGCAATGTACACCCTTGTGTCACACATAATTACATCGGAAATGCGGTTAAAGGTGTCAAGTCTCCTGCTTTAAAAGCCCAATTACGGCTAATACCTATTCTCGTAGAAAACAAATATGTCATAAAATCGATTTACTGCGGAAGTTTCTGGCTCTACGATTCCAAAATTGGACGTTAATGGCTATCTCAAAGCATCTAGTTTATATTCCTCTCCTCCCAAACCGTAGTATGTCCTAATTGAAACGTTTCTATTACGTTTAGACATAAGTAGCATTCCATTTACTCATATAATGGACATGTTCTTCAGTGACTGACTGTGTATGAAATACTACTACTAGGTTAATCAGATGACTGAAGTGCACTTTCTCCTAATGAGAGTCATCATAGTGCGTTAGGATTGAGCTGATGACGTTTATCCGATTTAGCATGACATATTAGTTGTTATTGTACCTTTATCCCAGAAGAATGCACTGATATACAACATTTCGTTATCGCATTGAGACATCATAAAATAAAACATTGTTGAATGTGAATTGCATGTGTTATTTCACTGCCCAAAGTTTGATCAATTAGGAACTGTATTTTTATTTGATTGGTATTGGACACCGACATTGATGATTTTTATAGATTGCTTCAAAACGACAATCCTGATGTAATAACAAAACTTTCATATTTTATATATATGTTAATGAAAACATGATAAGGATATCATTCTCAGTTATATAGTATTTGTTAAATAGAATGCTTTGTACTATGGGCCGGTGGTCTAATTACTTTCAATAAAATATTTGTCATTGTCATTATCAGTGTCATCATTGCCAAATAGAAAACAAGAAGGAGGACTGTTTAAAAATCATTTGTTCGTGACTCAAAATTAAAGTGAAACGATTTTGCATGAATTGTTTCTTAATTAATAGGAAACTATTACAGTTGATAACTCGGAAGTATGTTTATATAGACAATTAACAGGTTTTCCGCATGTTTTGGCTATTCATGTTCTACAATAATCTGCACAGCAATTTTTATTGGTTCGGGTTATGGTAAAGGTAAGAGTTATGTTTTTTCCGTTGGAAATGATCAAACACCGTGAACAATTTACTTCTTTGGCTACAGTTCAGTGTTTTTGTCGATTTCATTAATATCTACCCTTTCGAATCACATTGTAGCACTCATGACATATCTAGTTCAACTTATTGTCGTAGACTGACGTCTATTGATTATAATATATATCAAACGTATGGTTGCATGTAGGTTAGGGGGACTTGAGTTAAGAGTCTTATGGGCGAGTTATTGTTTGGACTATGTTGTGTGTGTTTATGAATAAAAGTGCTGTGGTCAGGTCAAATAATGACTGACATTGACTATAGTTAGATAACCACTTGTTTCAGAATGCTGATATATGAACACACATGTGTTAGAGGCATGTCTTGCAATTTGGAAAAGCAGCCAGTTGTTTGGAAAGTATGTTGTGTGGAATACTGGTGTGAGAAAACCAGGACGAATATGAGTAAGTGAACCGCCGTGTTATGACTGACCAATTGTTGAAAACGGCATTAAACCCAAATCAATCAATGCATTGTGCTCAAAATAATTGGTTGTCAATAAATTAAATCCAAATAAATAATTTCCTATCTTTAGAAACTTCCAACACCTACTACTACGGTCTAAATGTCCGGCTAACACTAATGACATTAGTCGTTTCATTAGTTTATCAAGTTCGATGTGTCGAAATAAATAAGTTTGTTTTGACTACTGCTGCCTCTTTAATTGTATTACCAGGTGTTATAGTTACTGGGTCCATTTCCACTAACCTTACATAGCGCTAAGCCATACTTACATACTTAAAAAGCATATTTCATCATTTCTTTTGTTTCCCTTAAATGTTGTAAAACATAAATGGTGGAATGTATTTAACTAAATGACGAAGTTGACATAAATAGTTACCTTGTTGACAACCAATATTTGATAAGAAATATTTAATTATTTTTGCATTCTTATAAGGGAAACAAAAATGATGAAATGTGCTATTAAGTATTTTTAAAAGTGTTACTTAGCCTTCAGTAAGCTTGGTGGAATTTGACCCTTGAAGTAAATTTAGATCTAATTACATTAACCGGGCATGCTTTTGACCTATTTAGAATCTTCAAATATTGACCTGTAAGCTATCCCTGCATTATTCCAAATACTCATCGTTTTCAACATTTGTTCAGTAATCTTATGGCGGCCAGTTTACATACTCATGTGTTTTCTTGCTTTCTCACACCAGTATTCCACACAACGTTCTTTCAAAGTAACTGTCCGCATAGACTGTTAGTCCATTTGAGGAAGTTGAATAACGCTTCTCACAGTGACTTTTTTCAAAAGTCGGAAAAAATGTTGCCTAAGCCTGGGTTCGAAATCACAACCCCTTGATTGACAGTCCGCGTCGCGAAGAAACTGAGCTACCGTGGTTCGGCTAACACACTTGAAACACTTCTAAAAACAATCCCAGTTTTATTTAGCAATTCTACGAAATTCATTTAATCATTGTTAGCTACGTGTTGCAAAGTATTTATTCTATATTGATGTGCCAGACGGCTTCTTGGTAAAGAAAGATTGACGGTTTATTAACGCCACTATAGGCTCTCAAAAAGTGTCTAGGTTTACACATTTGGATGTAATTTAATCTAATTTGTCCTCGGGGACCTCATGCAAAATAACTAGGTTCCATATACCAATGTAACGAGATGATTTCTGAAAATGGAACATAGAAAACAATCATGAAAAGTCGTAGTATGGCAAATAAAAACAGTGCACATCTATAATAATGTAAAACTTTACGGATGTCCGATACGTAATATCGTTAATCCTGTTCTTGTATTTATTCCTACATTTAGATCCTGCTCTTATTTTCCTGGTGTAGATTTTGCAAAGAATTTATAAATGAGAAGCAAGCGAACAAAGACAACGAAGAGTTCAATACATGTTTAAAGCTGTTCATAGTAGTATAAGAAAACTTATTTATGAATTACTATATCAGTATAAGGTTAAATGGTTTTACAATCAAACAAAGATACATTATACACGAGTCACTCCACGAAATTACCTTGCAAACTTTGATCTTTCGACCTGATATATGTCGATAGCGAAGAGAAATCACATTTGCAACACATGTATCTGAGTTTTTTTCTTGATTTACGACAACATGAAAATCAAATATATCTGTTAGGAAAAAAGGTGTGAGTACGTTCGAAAACGTGTAATATGTACGCACACAATACCTTATGTTAAGAAAACCGCCATTTGTGCATGTGTACCAGTATTCGGATAAACTTGTTTTGGGATACCGATTTTAGATTTGGCTAACATATTCGAATATTCAAAACGAATATTCGAATATTGTTTTCAGTTTTTTGTTCATTTTATCCTTAGTTAAGACGCTTTCAGACAAAGTTCCAGACACCAATATATTGAGATGACTTTATCCAAAGAGTGCTAAATATGTATAAACCTAACTCATGACATAGTATCGTTCTTTAAACAAGATTTTGTCAATACCTTGATAATGAAAATGTAGGTATTAAAACACAATGTATACAAATAAATCAACAAGATAGTATGATATTGGTATTTAATAGTGAATGCCGTTCTTACCCTAAAAACGTACATTTAGTTGTTTGTAGTTAAGATCAGTAACTTAAGGTACATGTACGTGCTACCGATGGTGTCTAGTTTCTTTTCAAAGTCAAGTAAAACACTATTTCCTTAGCGAAGTCATCGCACTTGGATTGATGTGATGATTTTAACCCGATTGAGCATGACATGTGTTTTTCCTCACCGTTATCTGAGACAATTTATTTATTTATTGGGGTTTTACGCCGCTTTCAACATTATTTCAGTTATATCACGGCGACAGTTCACTTATTCATGATCCCTGGGTAAACAAACCAGTACTAGGCTAGAAAATGTGCTTTGCGCAAGAGCATTCCACCATGACCGAGGTGCCGCGACTGGGGATCGAAATCACCGACGCTTACCACTCGACCACAGCGGATTCCGTTATCTGCGACAAAGATCTAGTCCTAAGACACAATATTTAATTCTCCCCATATTGGTCTAATATATATATTCTGACCTTCTGGTAAGTAATTAATTAACTTTTAAAGTATTGAACTGTGTTTTATTTGCGATCAATACTAAATAGTATTATCAACAGTTGGGGATATAGTATTGGGTCATCATTGCTAAGTAGTACAAAGTAGGGATGGCAACGAATATTCGATCGTATGGTCGAATATTCGGATACTATATCATGATTCGAATATTCGATGAAAATCATGAGTATTCTAAAATATGTATACATAAATCAAATTGACGGTACTTGAAATATTTACCCACGCTTTCTTGTTAAAAACTGCAAGTAAAGGGTTACCGATGGTCCATTTAACGTGTATTGTATCAGGTGTCAATACTGTAGATAACATGTCAAACTGATAATCCTTGCTTTGGGCTAGTGGTCAATACAGTACAAATGGTTGCGTTTCAAAACGCCGTAACTTCAACTAGTATAACATGTAGTTACGTTTCTATTTAATTATACATCAATCAGACAAATCCGTCCGTTTGGCCGTGCAATTATCCGATTTTATAATTATGTTGATTAGCAATCCGGTACTGGGACTATTTCGTGCTCATTTTCAACAATAGTTCAGTTATAAATACAGCAAGAGAAAGGTTAAATTGCTCCTAATGGGCAGTTCCACATTTTTTCTCAAATAACGACATCCGACATTCACGAGGGTCCTTGTCCGATTTGTTATGTTTTGAAAAGATTTGAGAATTGGGAAAATTTCATGTCTTTTTCAACAGTATTACAGTTGTATACATGTTCATGGTAATCAGAACTACATGATTCGTTAACAAATTATTAAGCAAGAGATAAATTAATTAAAATCTGAGCACTTTACTGACGAATTTTTCACTAACATTGTTTTCTTTCAAATTCACGGGTTGACCGGACATGTAAATGCGAGTCATGGAACTTGAACAAACAAGACAACAGTAAGATAACTTTACAGCAAATAACGCATTTATTAACTCTTTGTTGGCGAAGCATGCACAAATGGGTCAAATATTCGAATACTTTGTGATCGAATATTCGAATACTTATTTTGGTATTCGTTGCCATCCCTAGTAAAAAGAAGAAAAAGGATCAGTGGTTTTTAAAAAGAGTCAATATCAATGTGGAAACATGTTGCATACATTATACATTGCTTTTATGCAAAGGCAGGTTAATTGTATAACAACATAGCTACCCGTAATTTTAATAAGTCATGTACACCGGAGAATGCTCCGGAGTCGTAATGCCCTATATGTACCTGTTACCCTCATATAAATATCAAATTTGCATTACACACGTAAAACGCATCGAAAATGTAATATTATAAAAGAGCATTCATGAGAATAATTCTACTTCATGCGTGTATATTTACAACGCGAGCGACGATACAATTAACCATTGTCCTACTAGAATATTTTAAATCAAATCAAACTTTCATTTAGTAATTCACACAGTTTGATGAATAGAACACTATAACCGTTGATAACAGAGAAGTACGTGTGTATACGCCATTGTAATTGCCATGTTTTTCCGCATGAAGTCGATATTCATGTTCTACAATCATCTGCAAAACAGTGGTTATTGGTTCGTTTGAAAGTAAATAATAGTGGTAAGCAACTTAAAGTACACCTGTACGTTCACTCTGTCCAGCTGGAAGGAGCTTCGTCTCGGAATAAGTAAAATGAAGGCCTATATGTGATCATCTCTAGTCATTATCTGAAAATATCCCGCTGATATCGGCATTACTATAATGGACGTAAGTCTGCGTCCTAAGTATAATGACAAGAGCCAATTACGATAGGAAGCCATGTAACACTTATCCTGCTGAGTTCCTGCAACTGATTCTATCACTTTCCTTTCAACTAGACTATTTCAGTTTAATGGAAGTTACTCCTTACTGAAATATGATTAGCAAACAATGTGGACAAAATAAGACTGCACGAATGAATATGCTGATATCAAGTCACATCCGTCTTATTCATGATGATGCACCTGCATATTATTAGTAGCAATTTGCTATGGAAAGAACAAGTCAAAGGCATTCACAGCACTTTAATAGTACCGCCATACACTTAGTTTCTTGGCTAGTACATTTTCATGAGGTGCTCATGACACAATTGTATGAAAGTACTTTCAGATTATCGCAATGATTACTAGAATTCGGCGTAATGTTTTAGTTGTTCATAGTAATAATGGATATGTTTATGTTAAGGTAAGATCGGTTTGTCCTATGTGTTTATATATTATAGGAATATGATTAATACGTCACTTGTGAAAAAGTTGCGCTACATTTCCTAATTATTGTATATTGTTGGAGGAGTATAAACGTATTCGAACATTGAGACTTCCCTTCACTCTATGCAAATTATAAACACAAATGTAAATAAGAAGGAGAACGTGTTGTTCACGGCCCATGGTTCGCAGTGTATGTATAGCTTTTAATTGTTGTTGTTTTAAGATACATATTCGAGTCATCTCTTTATTTCCGCATGTACTTTGGAGTTATTCCCTTGTTTGCATATTTACCACGTTGATTGATGTTTGAATTATGGGTTAATTTAAGCTCGCCACATAATTTTACCACACTAGCAAACATATTAGTTCTTATCCTGTCACGGCTAGCAATTTCGACTCGAGAACAGGGTGCCGTATATTTCTTTTGATCGACGTCAGTTGGTCACGTGATAACCTGGCGGGCACCTGCTAGCCCGGACTACTTTTTTTTAGCAAGCGTCGCTGTAAATTCCAACTTCAATCGATAAAAACAGCAAATATCGTCGATAAACTGACAGCGATTTCAGTTGTTTAAATAAATAAATATTTAATTTAACATGATTTAGGATAAATAGAATATTATTTCAACATTATCTCAGTTATAATGTTTCCTATCACGTTATATCTCACCCGATAAATTACTCCGCCTTGCCAGATAAACTTTCTCAATCCACGGCACCAACCTATTATTCTCTATACTTCTCCAAGGCTTGATTCAAATGACTAAGTATGTGTTGTTTATCGCCACTTTTACCAATTGTTCAGTTATAGCGTTGTGTTTCCTGGGTAAGTTACCAGTACTACCAACGTATTTGTCCTCTTTTCTGTCATTCCATGCACGTTGTTTTATTGTGTATGTTAAATGGATGTTTTTAACATCTTTGCTATGAGTAGTATATGTAAATTGTTAGTGTAATATTCTAGACTTATGAAAATGTATGTGTATATGTTTATTTGTTTAACTGTCATATGTATATGTTTACGGCAATGTAAAAAACCTTTATATGTCGAATAAATAACTTGAAACTTGGAAACTTGGTCCATTTATCATGACACCAGCCAGTCAGTCGTAATTCTAACCCTGCAACCCAGATCGCCAAGTAGGGCAGCCATTACTACCATGTTTAAAGTATTTGCTTCAAACGAAGAACAATGTAAGAATAATGTGTTAATGGTTAATATTTGGTCTAGGAGCAGGCGATCCATACTCGTTTCAAACAACTCACTATTTGCTTTTCAAAATTGGAAGTAAGTCTTCTCTAAATTCTGAAATGTTATCGAGTTATCGACCGTATGGAGGTGTCTATGAGAGTCTACATAATAAACGATCGAAGGTTTCTTAACGCCATAATCAGCTCTCGAATTAGTCTTGGTTGACAATTTTGTCTGATATTCCAACTTATTTGTCCCCAGAGAGTACAGGTAAAATAACAATACCATACCAATGTACTGCGTTGCGTGAGTTGCGTGGTTTGAACAATTGTTCAGTTAAAGCACAGCATTTCTTGCGTAAGTTATTAGTTCTACTGGTAAATCTATCCTGGCGGCTGCCAGTCAGTCGTAATACTAACCATGAAATGAGCACGCAATAGGACAGCAATTACTGACACTTTTAAAGTTTTCGATTTAAACGAAGAATAATGTAAGACTTGTTTCAAGCATCTCACTACTTGCTTTTCGAAATTGGAAGTAAGCGTATTTCCCATATTCTGCAATGTAATGTAGTGAAAGGCTTTTCGACCGTATGGAGGTGTCAACCAGAGTCTACATGATAAACGATCCAAGGTTTCCTAACGCCATAATCAGCTCATTAATTTGTCTAGGTTGACAATTGTATTCGTAATTCCTACTAATTTGTCATTAGAGAGTGTATGTAGAATAACTTAGTTTCGGATACCAATGTACCTAATTGAGTGGTTTGAAGTCAAACACGTTTATGTATTTTTTTATTTTTTTAGAAAAAACGTCGACTCCTGTCTCCGTATGTAATGCATCTGATGCAAGTTACACCTATTTCAGTAATTAATTAATGGATTCACTTAAAACCCATAATGCTATTCTCTTGTGTTATTTCCATGATATTTGATCAAGTCTCAGACAGTTTGTAAATCGTTGTTAAACACATCAAAAGCGCTCATCGAAATCCAATAGTAATGCATTTTTGACTAGTTTATATCCAAACCAAACTAGCAAGTGCATCCGCGAAGTCTGATCTGGCTCTACACTGTGGGCCAAGCAGTTCTAGAACGTGTCAATAAACTTATGTGAAACAGTCGCCATCTAGATACTACATCTTAAGCCTGAATGCGTAGTGGGCAGGTATTTTTTCACACGTGTTGTAATTACGTAACGGTTACATTTCCCGTAGGACTTATCAATAAATAGTTTTCATTTACACATTGTTTCCGCCATCTCATGGATTATAAAGTTTACTAATTCTTGTATTTATTTTTCATACATCCATTTTTTTCACTCGGAAAGAGAACATGACAGATTTTGAAGTCCGTATTTGACTAGGTCAAATAATGTACCTTATATGGTAATAGTACGTCACTGAAATATAATGTGACATCATTGAAATATGATGTCACGTCATTCAAAATGCGTTAGAGGTACGTGATTCGCACGCCGTTCATAACATTTATTATATGTGTAAGTGATGTGTTATTTCATTATTGAAAATGTAGAAATGTGTGTAATGTTTCTTTATTTTGTCTTAGAAGTTATCCTAGGAATATATTAAAAGGAAAAGTATGTTGGAGTAGCGATACTTGTTTTTACATTGTATATTAAGACTGAGAGCGTAACAATTGACATCTCTCTGGACCTTCGGTTTCGAGAAATATCTACTTATCCAAGCGCCTCTTAATACATAACAAAGCATAGCATATATACTGCAACGTCATATAAGCCATCCTGCGAGAAATCAAAGCGCTTAAGGTACTGAATTTGTTTGGGTACATAAAACTGTTCAAACATTTGCCTTTGCATAGATATGTGATTTATAAACTATGCATTGTTTATAAATATTACAACTTCGGGTAAAAGAATAAATGACGCAACCGTTTAAATTAAATGCCATTTTTAGTTGTCTATAAAAATAAATCTATAAAAATAAACCGTGAGACATACATGTGAATATTATATTTAATTTCCAAGTTTCAAACGACATGTAAAACAAATAATTACCATTATGGCCCCGACTCACTCATCTAAATATTTACCAATCTTTGTTACAAAATAAATCACAATTGACCAAGGTTTTTTTAATATATTACTCAAAAGCTTCCTGCTTAACAAGGGGGCCATGATGGCCCTATATCGCTCACCTGAATTAAGCAATGTAATACACATCAAGACAATTATTCTGACAAAGATTCCAATTGCAACCTCTAGAGTAGCGGCCATGTTAACATTGCTTGAAGAAATCTGATAAAGGATCCCCAATTGATCATTTCTACACAATTATTTTTAAGTTCTCACTATATAAGGCCAAATAGCCCCGCCCCGTGGCGGCCATTTTTTGTTTCGACCAATCAACATGGCTTGAAGGAATGTGATAGAGGGTCTCCAAAGGAACATTTCTACAAACAAAAAATGAAAATTGGCCAAACACTTTCGGAGGAGAAGATTGTTCAAATTCTCACTATAGCAATATAATGCCAAATAGCCCCACCGCCTGGCGGCCATGTTTTTCGAATTAACATGGCTTGAAGGAATCTGATAGAGGGTCTCCCAAGGAACATTTCTACAACAAAATTGAAAACTGGCCAAACACTATGGAGACGTTTTTTCAAGTTTTCACTATAGCCATATAAGGAAATAAAGCCCCGCCCCCTGGCGGCCATGTTTATCGACCAATCAACTTGGCTTGAAGGAATCTGATAGAGGGTCACCCAATGTACATTTCTACAAATTATTTGAAAATCGACCATATACTTTCAGAGGAAGAGATTTTATAAGTTTTCACTATAGCCGTATAATGCAGAATAGCGCCGTTCCCTGGCGTCCATGTTTTTTGACCAATCAGCATGGCTTGAAGGAATCTGATAGACGGTCATACAAGGAACACTTCTTTAAAATAATTTGAAAATCTGCCTACCAGTTTGGGAGAAGAAGAATTTTAAATTTGTTTTGGTTTCGTTGCCATGGAAACCAGAATTCTACATGAATCACAAACATTTGAAGGAATTCTGGTGAGGTCAATGAGAGGATGCTTTCTGTGAAATTTCATCACAATTGACCTACTCGTTACTGAGGAGAAGACGTTGACGGAAGACAGACGCCGGACAAAAGGAGATCACAATAACTAACCTTCAGCACTTCGTGCTCAGGTGAGCTAAAAAAGTATCATCTATCAAAATGAAAGAGTAATTGAAATCATGTAGAAAACATTGTGGAAAAAGGCAGAAACTAATATTTATATGCTAATTAACTAATTATTGGTGTGCTTGAACGCCAGCCAAAATTCTTAAGGATTATGTCACTCAACATTTGATATACATGTTTCCTGAAAAAGACAAACAAGAGTCATGTAAGAAATTGTCACAAAATACACCAGCGAAGGACGCATAACTTTGGAACGACTATAATTAGTTGTCCAGTTTTTGTTGCAGCCGAGGTTTTAATGCCTATAAACATTCAAAACACGTTTGATACAGATTGGATAACACTTTTTCACATACACCATATTTTTATCAGACTACTTTCAAAACATATATGTAAACATATGAAATTCCTCTATAAATGAAAGTTTAATCATTTAATCATTGCATAGAAGTGCAATATGGTGGCAAAGGGAAATTCTCCTTTTGTCACCGTTCATTCAAAAGTCGACAGCTGCAGAGGCATCTATATGTGGGAAAGGGATAATAACTGCTTAATTTAAGATCAGACAATGCATTTTGAGATCTGTCTTGTTATAGAAAATGGCCCAAACATAATACCTACAACATGTTCACCAAGTTTGATGAAAATCAGATGAAAACTATGCAAACATATGAAATTCCTCTATAAATGAAAGTTTAATCATTGCATAGAAGTGAAATATGGTAGCAAAGGGAAATTCTCCTTTTGTCACCATGCATTCAAAAGTCGACAGCTGCGGAGGCATCAGAAAGCATCTACATGTGGGAATGGGATAAGAACTGCTAAATTTAAGATCAGACAAAGCATTTTGGGATATGGCTTGTTATAGAAAATGCCCCAAACATAATACCTACAACATGATCACCAAGTTTAATGAAAATCAGATGAAAACTATTCGTCTTAGAATGCGGATAAGGCCAATTTTGTATAATTCAATGTTAAATATCAAAAAATGCTTTGAGTGGATGGCTGGTTGTGTAACTTTGCCCAAAGATTATGGCTACTATCGTGTTCACCAGAAGAAAAGTAGTAGAGTAGACAAGGCTTGTTTGGAAAATTCAAGTGTTATTATCCAAAATTGCCTTTGGTAATTTGACAATTTGCCTAGACATTATAGCAACAAAAATTACATCAAGTATGTGATGGAATGAAACAAACGAGGCTAATTTGAACAATTTGGATTTTTTTTTTTATTTTGACTAAGTCACTTAAAAAGCTGACAATGTCAGAACACCAGCCAGTCGGCCGCCAAAGGTTTCCCCATAATCCAGTCCTATGGACGAATAACAATGGTTGTTCTGAGTAACATCTTAAAACTTTCCAAAATATAGATATTTCTTTCAGATGAAATTATGGAAAATCTCTATAAATGAAGGAAGAATTATGGAAAAAATGTAAATATTGTGCCAAAAGGACAGATTGCAAAATGATATTGTCCTTTGGATACAATGTTTTCATAATTGTCTGCTGCAGAGGTATCAGAAAGTGTCTATTTGAGGAAAAGGGTTAATAATATGAATTAGAGTTTGGAATGTTTGCTAAAGAATTATTGATGGTAAAAGAGGTAAGATCTACAGAATAATATATAATCTCTATGATATTTCAAGAAGTTGTCTTCTGCAACAGTTTACAACAAGTAGGGTTTATTTCGGTAATCTTATTAATGTATTAATTAAGCCTCATAGTATATGAATGTGTACATTCAAAGACGTTCTACTCAATACATAGGATGCTATTATCAAATCCAAGCTTAATTTTAGATTCACTGTCATTTTTTTTTACAAGAAGACAGACTGAATCTTAGTTTGATTCACATATTTTGTGTTTACTAAGAATTTAAGATAATATTGCTGCAGTAAATGTATATTGTGAGACCCCTGCTGTCTTATAAAAATAAAGTACTATTAAAGACTCAGCGAAAAAAAAAGATTCCCATAACATACAAAAACTCATAAATAATTATTTAAGAAGTGATTATACAAACAATGTGTTGTTCAGAACCCAGAGAAAAGTGAAACAAATCAGAGACATATAACTTCACGTCTTTGAGTAAATAACAAGAAACAACAACTTACAAGAGCTGTCCGAGGATAACGTGCTCGACTTTTTTGTGCTTGTCAATAAAACAAATCTTTTTTTGGGTGCCTTGAATTTGTAGAAAAACCTTAATCAAGGTGTGACAACGTCGAGGCGAATAGTATAGCTAAAAATTGTATCAAGTGACAAAGTTACCGTAATGAAAATATTAGATGTATGCTCAAATAGAAGCAACAGTTCACATCTCTTATGTTGATATGAAATAACAATGCTTTAATCAGCCGTTACAGAGGACCATTCTTGTAAGAAGTTTCCAGTGTAGCCCATGATAACACCACAACAAGTTGATTGATATCAGGAAAACACAATCCGCTCTGGTACATCCTGTTAAACAAATTAAAAAATATTTCATTGTTAGAATGGAAAACTTAAGGTTAATTCAGTGACGAATAGGAATTTACATGTGCCAATTTTCCTTCTTTTGTAATTGATATCAAATGTCTATATCGAGGCATCTTTGTTTACAAAAGAAATTTGACTTCATTCATTTACAACTTGTCACCACATAAGAAGTTACATGTAAGTGACCAACATATATATAATGCATAAGTAAGAATCTAGGATTAATGTGCATAGCTTAATTTTGACATTACTGTAATCGTCTTATGTCTCACTCTGCACTCTGACTCATTAATAACTTTGAAAAACGAAATACAGCAGAATCTATTAGTCACATGATGTTGACAGCACACTTCACATTCTACTGCCTCATTATGTTTATGACCACGCAATACAGTAATAATTCAGTCATTTCATAATTCGTTATTTCACTTTCATCCGATTAGATTACATCATACAAGTTTATAAACGAAGTAAAGAGACAGTAAACAAGCAATTTCAACCAGACATGTACATACTACATACATTCATCGGTCATAATCTACTAAGGATATTCCATGGCCAAGTTTCCAAGCGTCGATTGTGTTGTATCAAATGAACCATTCATGTACCTAAACTTCAATCAAAGGTTTATAAATATTAATTCTGCTTTTTTAAATGCACAGAACAAGGTTGATTTTGGCTGTGTAGTTTAAATGATGCAAACATTCTAACAGCCGGTGCAACGGCAAATTATTCCACGGAGAATAACCCATACCGTTGTATTTATAAATAGAATTTGACGATAACGATTTCTCTGCAAATGTGTCACTCTCATTTTAAATGCATCTTATGACTCACATATTTGTTTTTTAATTCGTTGTACTATATTTATATGGCTGACAAGGCACAAAGAAATAATTTCAACTCTGTTTTGTATCTACATTTAAATGCGTGATTGAAAATTCAAATGCCGTATCTGGAGCTTAAATCGGAAATAGTTCTCCCTGTAGCAGTTCAATCATTGTGATTAATAAATCTTTCCGCGTTCATTTTTTAAAATACAATGTTTCATTTTATTTCCAATTTCTTTTGTAACTGCAGAACGAGGTTAAAACACTTATTTAAAATAGACATAACATTCTTACATAGATCCTGGTATATTTGAAAGGTAAGCGCATGTAATTGGAACTACATACAGGGCGTATGAATCAAAACTTTTGACTTAGGAAACAGAGGCTCGAAACGCCGTCTATATTCTGTTTGGTTACGCGCCAAACAAATAAAAACAACATTGTTGACTCTGCTTAAAGCATCAACCCGGATCAGCCTAAGCATGCCGCGCAGGCTACCCAGACAGACAATTGTCGCCTCCTTTGGATAATCATTACTCTATACCCCTGATACGGAATGTGTCGGCCCGGATTAGCCTGCGCGAACTGCGCAGGCTGATCTGTGTCGATACATTTCTTAGCGGTTATAATGTTGGTTTTCACTGGATGTTTATGTATATTGTAGTTTGTATTCCAATAACCATAGAATAATCCTCAGTTGCTTAGATACGATGGAGTAAACTTGTCTTTTCGTCAAACAATATAAACTTATTACTCAACAAAATCCTATGTCAGTAAGATGATTCTTTTGAGTACACAGAACACAGGGTTATAAGATCAAACAATGATTAAAGGACATGAAAAACTCCCTTTGTATAGAGTATATATGTATACGCGGAACGCGGAACGGACGTGTCACAGAACGAATTTAAACCAGAAAACTGTGAAATATCCTGGAAAAACATTACAATGCATGTGAGAATGGGATTTCACAGAATGATGATGAAAATAAAAACTGTAACGCGCGTGTTAATCAAAACCACTGGTGCTGAAAACTAGATTCGGAAAAAATCCAACTTAATCAGACATGCGTCTAATGACATTTTCGATAGACAACGTGTTAAAATACGCTTCGATGCTTAGTTGTTATATGTATTAAAAATTACTATTATGTCTAATATTTTCCGAATTGCAAATTAGTAGTATGTTTTCTGTTTTCCAAAAAAATGCAGGAATAATTTGCAAGGATTTTTGGACCAAAATATAATGTTTTTCTAGCGGCTGGTGCCAAAAAAGTTTCATATTTTATTATTTGACACTTTCTAGGCATGTGTTTCCAAGTAAATGAAGCAAGATGAACATATCTAAGGTAAAATAATTAAAGATATATTTGTCATGACATCTCCAAATTAAAATATTATTTTGTGTTGGTCTGTTGTTGTATGCATCTTTATATATCATCGGTGCTTCTTGAATCCCCATCTTGCTCCATCATCAAACGATGATGATGGTAATGTCCGTGTCAACGCGCACACATCGCGAACAACACGATTTAGGTGATGGGTGCACGTTTTGATACGTGCAATACAAACATTAAAAAAGTTCGATTTAGTACGCAATTGTATTTGTTCTGCATGTTGGTCAATAAAAAAGAACAGGTTAGCTTTAAAAAGTCCGCAACCCATACCCTTACTATACTTCATCCTTTACTCTACGAAATATCTACCCTACATATACTCCTACTCTACTCTACTGCTACACTACCTCTACTTATACCTTGCTTCTTCACTACATCTGCTCCTACACTACATCTTTTCCTACCTATACACTACATCAACTTATACCTTTACACTACCTTACTACTAACTACTCTACCTTTGCTCCTACACTGCATCTACTCCTACCTATACACTTTCTCTACTCCTACAATACCCTAATCCTACCCCAACACTATCTCTGTGCCTACACTCCATAAACTCCTATCTCTACTCCTACAATACCCAAATCCTACCCCTACGCTATTTCTGTTCCTACACTCCATCTACTCGTACCTCTACTCCTACAATACCCTAATCCTACCCCTACGCTACGTCTGTTCCTACACTCTATCTACTCGTACCTCTACTCCTACAATACCCTAATCCTACCCCTACGCTATCTCTGTTCCTACACTCCATCTACTCTTACCTCTACTCATACAATACCCACATCCTACCCCTATACTATCTCTGTTCGTACACTTCATCTACTCCTACAATACCCAAATCTTACCCCTACGCTATCTCTGCTCCTACACTTCATCTACTCCTACCTCTACTCCTACAATACCCACATCCTACCCCTACACTATGTCTGCTTCTACACTCCATCTACTCCTACCTCTACTCCTACAATATCCTAATCCTACCCCTACGCTATGTCTGCTCCTACACTCCATCTACTCCTACCTCTACTCCTGCAATACCCTAATCGTACCCCTACGCTATGTCTGCTCCTACACTCCATCTACTCCTACCTCTACTCCTACAATACCCACATGCTACCCCTACACTATCTCTGCTTCTACACTCCATCTACTCCAACCTCTACTCCTACAATACCCTAATCCTACCCCTATGCTATGTCTGCTCCTACACTCCACATACTCCTACCTCTACTCCTGCAATACCCTAATCGTACCCCTACGCTATGTCTGCTCCTACACTCCATCTACTCCTACCTCTACTCATACAATACCCACATCCTACCCCTACACTATGTCTGCTTCTACACTCCATCTACTCCTACCTCTACTCCTACAATATCCTAATCCTACCCCTACGCTATGTCTGCTCCTACACTCCATCTACTCCTACCTCTACTCCTGCAATACCCTAATCGTACCCCTACGCTATGTCTGCTCCTACACTCCATCTACTCCTACCTCTACTCCTACAATACCCACATGCTACCCCTACACTATCTCTGCTTCTACACTCCATCTACTCCAACCTCTACTCCTACAATACCCTAATCCTACCCCTATGCTATGTCTGCTCCTACACTCCATATACTCCTACCTCTACTCCTGCAATACCCTAATCCTACCCCTACGCTATCTCTGTTCCTATACTCCATCTACTCGTACCTCTACTCTTACATGTACACTACCTATACTCTTACTTCTACCTCTGCACTACCTCTACTCTTACTCTACCTTTACATGTACACTACCTATTATCTTACTTCTACCTCACTTCATCTACTCTTACTGTACTTTTACATGTACACTACATATACTCTTACTATTACCTCTACACTACATATACTCTTACTATTACCTTTAAACTACTTATACTCTTACTATTACCTCTACACTACATATACTCTTACTATTACCTCTACACTACATATACTCTTACTATTACCTCTACACTACATATACTCTTAATATTACCTCTACACTACATATACTCTTACTTTTACCTTTAAACTACATATACTCTTACTCTACTCTTACATGTGCACTACCGTACTGATACGACTACTATTTAAACTTATAGTACTACTGATACTACATCTACTGCTTGTACCACTACTACTGCTGCTACTACTACTAATACTACTACTGGGTGGTTGGGTCTATACAATTGTAAGTGATGCATCAGTGAAAAGACACTTGATTCGCTTCCTAATCAGTTTTTTTATTAATTTACCTGTATCTTTTAATATATCATTAAATAACTACTACTACATTGGAATTCGAATCAGTCCCGATGAAACATATATTCTGAGTACAAATCTAATTTGTTTTTCAGAATAAAGAAAACTAACTTCCGAAACTTATTTCATTTGGATACTTTATTTTGATCATTGATTTTTTCTTTTTCTTCGACATAGAATAAATTTATTCTTGAGATAAATTTAGACAGAAAACTGAAAATTACCTCCTTCTTAAAAGCGTTGTCCCTTACATGTTATAATACCTATTGTAACATACATATACACAGAAGAACATGGCCGAAGGGGCTTCGGGATCCGGACGAGGATTCGAATCCCACAAACTGTTTTCAATCTGTAATAAAGAAACTAGTTTTCATGTTCTAATTGAAAGCGTGGAAAGTTTAAATTTAAGTTAATAAGCTGTATTTTTCTTAACGCTTTCCCTCATACGGCAATTCTGCAGCAGACGACTTTGAACGTATTTTGTCAAACAATTGAAAATCTCCATAATTGAATGGATAACCTATGACAAAAAGTGGAAAACATTGTGGCAAAAGGAGAAATTGCACGTTTTGTGCAATTTCTTCTTGTGTCACTATGTTTTCAAAGAGCCGTCTGCTGCAGAGGCGTCAGAAAGCGTCTATATGAGGGAAAGGATTAAATATTACATATTATTGATTATTATTGATAGTATCCAATTAATTTGTAATTATCTGAGGAAGATGTAATGACTGGACAATTAGCAGAAACTATTTGAGTAGGAATCATGTGGTAAGAAAAGTAACAGTCGCTCCTTATCGTCATCTACCTTTCCCCTTTCTTCCATCTCCTGTAGAGACACTCGAAATCAAACAGGACGAGACAACCAGCTGTACTGCCGTGTAAACACTCAGGACGAGACAACCAGCTGTACAGCCGTAAAAACACTCAGGACGAGACAACCAGCTGTACAGCAGTGTAAACACTCAGGGCAAGACAACCAGCTGTACAGCCGTACAAACACTCAGGACGAGACAACCAGCTGTACAGCCTTAAAAACACTCAGGACGAGACAACCAGCTGTACAGCCGTGTAAACACTCAGGACGAGAACACAAGATGTACAGCCGTAAAATCACACAGGACGAGACAACCAGCTGTACAGCCGTAGAAAACACCCAGGACGAGAAAACCAGCTGTACAGCCGTGTAAACACTCAGGACGAAAAAACCAGTTGTACAGCCGTATAAACACTCAGGACGAGAACACAAGATGTACAGCCGTGTAAACACTCAGGACGAGAAAACCAGCTGTACAGACGTGAAAACGCTGGATCCGCATTTGGTTATATTGTATAATTATCAGCCATGTTTGGTTGGTGTGCTTAAAGTGAGTGAGTCATGTTCATTTGTATTTTAAAGGATCATTACGTTATCATGTAATGCATATTTGGTTTAGCAATTCAACTAGATATTTTGATTACATATTTATGAAATACAATGTGTGTGATTGGTATTTCGGTAAAAGTGGTAAATTTGATCCAATCAAATAACATTCCGATGAAATATAATCTTTCTATGAATTTTGCCGTTGAAGCACAATCATAAAATGTTGTCTTTCACAGATATCCCCATAGTTATACCAGGCAGGTTTTTAGTAAGAAATGTCCTGCTGGTGTAGGGACTATTGTAAAGATGCTACATGATGTGATGCGGAGCATGAAGTCGCACCTGATGTTTTGCCAGAGGTGTATGCCCAGGACCTCACGGTTGAGCGCCAGATATACGGATACCGTAACAAAAGGAGATATTTATGTTAGAAACCAACAAAAGACGTAACATATCCGGAGCTCAACGAAAGAAAAGATGAAGAGAAGAAGACTTTTAGTTTAATATTGGTTTGAACATATAGGTTCATCCCCTTTGTACAATATATACAATGACATGCGTGATAACAAAACAAGTATTAAATGCGGAAGTGCAAATATCATCTTATTTCATTTACGAATACAAACAACAGAGTTAATTTTCATAAATTCCATGAGTCTTTTTTTATTTTCAAATGATTTAATGCAATATAAGGGCCAAAGATATGAATTTAAACATACTAGGATAATGGTAAAAATATTTGCTTCGATATATTGTTTTCTCAGTGAGACAAAGGACGAGCAATATCAGTACGAAATGATACTCGTTCTCTATATCACCGGAATTGCAAAAGGGTCATATTCTGTCATATTCTGTCATATTATGTCATATTCTGTCATATTCTGTCTGTTATATCAATACTTCTATGTCGTCCTGTTTCAATTGTTAACTCTTTCCCTCATACGACAATTCTGCATCAGACGACTTTTTTTTTTTTATTTTGACAAAAAGTAGAAAATCTCCATAATTGAATAGATAACCTATGACAAAAAGTGGAAAACATTGTGGCAAAAGGAGAAATTGCACGTTTTGTGCAATTTCTTCTTTTGTCACTATGTTTTCAAATAGCCGTCTGCTGCAGAGGCGTCAGAAAGCGTCTATATGAGGGAAAGGGTTAACTGAAACGAATAATAAATATCATGATTCCTGTTTTCATAATGACATGTCTTATGTTATATAAATATACACTGATTACACCCACGCATTCTTTCTTATTTAAAGATCTTTTAGCCAGCCACATGATTTCGACTAGAATATATCGTACATCGAACTTCTAAGTTGCTAACACTTTCTAAAGAATACATTATTTCAAGCTATCTAAAAGCAAAGCGTATAAATGTCCTGTTTCAACAACGTTGAGGAAGATGTACATACGTAGAGTGACGTCGTTGACGTTCATAAATGACGTCACTCCCAGCAAAGCTAGTTTTCTAAACAAGACAGTGATCGACTTAAACTTAGCGTGTTATAATTCAGCTATATCAGTTTAATGGTAAATTCAGAAAAGGCAAAAAAATGAATATGTCAAATTGTATAACATTATTGGATTTTGTTCATGGGTCGGCTCATATGTACATGCATTGAATAACGATATGGAAGCTGGACCTGTGTTTGTCATGATGCTTCGCAATTTCGCTGCTTTTACACATATACTATTAACCATTGGTGGAAGACGAATGACTGTTGTCGAACTTCGGTTCTGCTGAGCTTGAGTTCGAACTCACAACCAATCAATTGACAGCCCGTGTCACTACCGACTGAGCTACCGGGGCTCAGTAAATTGTAAAAGACACACACTTATAACAGTTGAACCCTACTTATCATATTTGTTAGAAAAACTGGTCATGTCTTACAGTTTTACACAGTTCAACTCCATCTCATGAAATTCGGATGTGCTGATAATATATCAACTTATAATTAACAGTGTGTGTATACCACGTGACTTTTACGTCACAAATGCTACGGTGGACAGAAATATTTTACTTCGGTTTAGAAGTAAATACAATGGTAACTTTTTTATTTCTTCATCATTTTTAATGGAGTTTGATTAGTGGTTTAGTTTCTCCAAACACTTCGATGAACCTTTTCTCAAAATGTATTAATATCGCCGACAGCCGGAGCATTATCAAAACTCAATTTTGAGAACAGGTTCGTCGAAGTGTTTGAAAAAACTAGACTACCAATCAATCTCCTGTTATAACCCGGAGATAGGACATTTTAAGCGGCGTAGACTGCGCCATGTCTCATTATAAAGGGTGAAGAAATGAAAAAGTTACCATTGTTTTTACATTCTTAACAAGAACAATTATTGCTGTCTGACCATGCAAATATGACGTCAAAGGTCACGTGGTATTGCACACACTGATTAACCCGTTGAACAGATGCTATGAGGGCATTTAGCAAACAGTATTGCTAACATCCATACTCTGTTTCATTTTCTCCTTTCGTGAAATGAAAAAAAGGAATCTGCATCAATAGGCTTTACTCTTAATTATCTTATTCAAATAGTAATCAGACATTTTGACAAACATAACACGAATGGATTAATAGTCTGAGGGAAATACAAGATAAAAGCTTCCGAAACACAATAGATCGTTCCCGTTCAGTATGTCCAATTAGTAGCAACACATTGTATCCTGCTATAATTTCATTTCAACTTGTAGGCTCTTAGGAAAAAAATAAATATCACAACCTTTATCCAACCTTTATCCAACCTTAACCAAACGTAATCTGTCTGTTTGAAGGTTTGACATCTTGAGGGGTTTTATTGGCTACGAATATAAATATTTTCAGGTTAACTCTTTCAGCGCCAAAGACAAAATTGAGCTTTTTGCAAACAATAGTGATTCAGGTGAGTCAGCTCGTAACGAGCTGTCTCAC